>OVAN01002304.1:0-34280 GCA_900406275.1 Anastatica hierochuntica | reverse complement strand
GCTAAATGGTTATAGGGGCTTGATCTTCACTATCACATACTTGCTTAGATATGCGAAATCCGAGAGGTANTTGGTATAGGTGAATAGACCTCCGTCACGAGAGTGGGTTGGTCGATAATGAGGGGATCCTTGGCCGGAGAATAGCTTCAACCGTTTAATAAAGTCTTAGGAAAGTCATTACTTGCTTAGATTGAACCCGAACCAATGGCCACTATCTTGAGATCCACTTTTATCTTATTGCTTTCAAGTCATTTACTTATTGCTTTCTTTTTATGCCTATTGTTCATGATCCCCAAAATGCTAAGGATAGATCTAGTAGAGACTTGTGACACCTCTTTCTAGGTTGCTCCCTAGAGTAGTACTTCTAGTGTGACTCTCTTTGCTTAAGCTCTTCCTAAACATTTCAATCCTTGGACGATACCTCACGTACTACAACTAGACCTCGTCAACCTTGCGGGCTAGGAGTGGTAGTTAGGTCTTTACAAATTTATTTAAAACTTGCCCTCCAACAGGTAGTCGTCGCCCAAAAGTGGCTCACCATCGACCAGGTGTCGACAGTAGCTCACCTTGGGCAGAAAAGCTGCCAAGGGAGGCTACTGGCGACCCAAGGTAGCTCATTGTCGACCTTTGGCTCGACAACTGAGCACCTTGACAACTCTTTGTCTCTTCTTCCTCCTCTTAAATGCTCTACTTGATCCCAAATTCTCCCTTAGTATTTAGTTCTTTTTTTCCTTGATTTTTAGCTCCATTTCCACCTTAGATCCAACTCTAGAGCCTCCATGAATCCATCTTGAAGTTGTACCTACAAATGGAAAAAAAATGATATGCAAATGCAGTATACTCCTAAACTAGACTCTAGACTCAAACCTATGGATTCAAAGACTTATATGCAATATTTACAACCTAAATGTGGATGAATCTAAGCTAAAATGCATCAAAATATGCATGAAAATATGTACACATCAGCTAATCGGGTGGTGACCTAACGCCTAGCGCCTAGAAGGATTAATCGGGGCCTAAACAATTTCTAGACGGTTTATATGTTTACGAAACAAATATATATATATATATATATATATATATTCAATATATAGCATATCACCTGATATAAAATATAGTTCATAACATATCTTGGAATCAAAATATTTACTGAAAAACTCAAAAATATTACATTATGAATGAAAATAACAAAAAGATGAGTTTTCTACATATGAATATTTTTGATCATATATTTATGAAACTAAAACTTTTAGTTAGGTTAAATGCAAAAAAGTAAATGTTAATTTACTTATATTATTTATGGCCGCCTAGATCCGTCTAGGTCCGCCTAGGTCTGCCCTAGATCCGCCTAAACCCGCTTATATCCGCTTAATAATATTGACGCCTAATAACAACGCCTAAAAGTTATTTGCCATGGTCTATGAACACCTAGGGCCTAGGCACCGCCAAGACGGCCACCTAGACCGATTTTTAGAACACTGATAACCAAAAATGCAATTAAAACCATCAAATAAAATAATCCCATATAGGGATACATACATAACCCCACATATATATCTAATATATCTAAACTATTATTAAACAAGAAGTCAAAAACTGATGTGACGATTATACATAGTGAGTTGGTGATGTGTCATCATCAGAATTGATCTCGATTTAAAAAAGAAATAGAAAATATCTTCTCGATATATATGTTGCTGCATCTGGATTGTTCGTTCTGATTCATTGTGACGTGGTGAGCCAAGTTAATTTATTGCCTTCTCCTAACTGGTTTTGGACGATTTTAACCCTACTTAAAATTATGTATTTATCTTTAGAAATAATCAGGTAATTTTCGACTAATGAAAAACCTCTACACTCATCTTCTCTTTATGTTTTGTTTTAATTTGTCATTATTTAACATGATTCAGAAAAATAAATAAAAAAACCTAAATCAATGTCTCCGTGTATAAATACATGAACCATTGTGTGCGCCAATTAAAATATCGTTCACCCTAAATCGATTATCCTTCCATGTTCTTAATTGATGTTTGCATTGAAGATGTTTGATATCTAACTAATTAAAAGGAGTTGTTTGAAGCATTTTAAGGTGTCCACGTCAGTCTAGAGCTAAAGCATATCTTCTCGCCATGTAAGCATTCTTCTGCCACATAAAACCACATCATCTTCTTTAGTAAGAAGAGAGAGACGTGTAAATCGTCGCCCCTTTCGGATTTTCTAAACCCTATTTTGCCATCTCGCTTTTCACCTCTCCACCCCGTCTCTTTCTGTTGCTCAACTTCTTCCGGCAATAGATGCCCCATTTACGAAGCCGCCTCTTCACTTTATCATCCGCCAACGGCGAATTGAACACCAACAATGTTTTTAACACCATTAAAAAACCCCATATAAACCAAATCCCCTCTTAAAGAAAGCTCATCCACTTCCCCAATTTCCTTATGTGATCGTCGTCGTCAGACTGAGATTTCTCTACTTATACATCTTCAGTCACATAATATTTCTCTACCTATACATCTTCAACCACCTAATCTCGGGAGATAGATGTTGCAACAATCAAAGATATCGAGTACTGACCATGTCGAGTGCCCTCCCAAAGCCCGACATCTCACGAGTAAGTGATTACTTAGTCTATTTGATCTCTTTCATCTGTTTATGGGACGTCTTAGATCTTTGTTGTTTCATCCTCTTCTTCGGTGATTTGGAATAGAATTTGGCGTTGTACTGCTCAATAGAGAAAACGAAGCGACCCAAAAATCTTTGAATTCCAGCTGAAAAAAGATACAGACATGGAACATCGACTCACTTCTGTTTCTCATGAAGACCTTTCTACCCCCAATCTTCGCTTGAGCTTCCGGTAACCAAATCAGACACTTGGAGGCCAAGCACGAGCAGAAAATGGATCCTTCATAATTCTCTGCAGGTAGCTTCTTAACTTATCGGTGAATAATTCGCAGTTCCATGCTTCCACGTAGAACTTTCTCACCATTTGTCCTCAAATTTCACAACTTTCTGTCTCTTCTTTGTTTTTTAATGATTCCTCTCCTACTCAACCGATCAATCTAAGGAAATTACATAATCAAAAATGTGATGAATAGCATGAACGATAACTTATTAAATGTGAGTGGTTACAGTTATTTTGACATCTAGAGATGAGAATAGAGGACTTGAGTTGTTGAGAGATAGAAGAAAGAGCTTAGTAATTAAAGCATTGTCTTTCTTCAGGTCAAAAATAAATAATATTTTAATTTCATTTCTCTTATATGATAATAATCTTTTTATAATAAAATTAAAAGACGCAGCTAGGGGTGAGAGAGGAAGTGTTTCTTTTTTGTTACACATATCGAATACAAAGAGAAAGAAAGAGTGTTCTTTTAACTTTGTTTCCTCTTTAGTTTTTTAAAACAGAGAAATGATGTTCGGGTTTTTCAAATTCTAAGTTGTTGTATAAATGGTCCTTTTTGTTTTCGTACAGAACTCAAACGTGCATGTAGAAGGGAGAAGATGATTGTTCTGAGGAATGAATGGATTTGCTCTTTCAATGGGTTTCGTTTCTGAGATACAATTTGAGTCTATGTTTCTTCTTGTTCAAAATGATCATATATTTATGTTTAAAAAATTTGACAAAGATTACTTCAGTCAGTAGCTTTGATTGTCGAAGTTCCTAACTTTGGTGTCCTTTTGTTCTTTTAGTGAGTTTATATTTAGAACACAGAGTTAGCTTTGGATACAGAGTCCATTGTGGTGTGATTCTTAGATGATAATCATGATTGTTGAGGATACTTAATTATCATTGTGTTATTGGGAATTTAATGGCTATGATATTAGAAGTTGTGGTTTTGCTTTGATCATGTGTGATTAGCTGAGATTCTGAAACTGGGTTTGTGGTTTGACACTGAAAACACTAGATTCTTCTGAAATATGTTCTCAGGTCTTTTAAACAAAGCTTCAAGATATGTTTACGAAACAGTGTGTATCCTTTCTTCTGTCTGAGTTAAAGATGAGATAACGATGATTTGAGAAAAAAATTATTCTTTGAGATGGTATTGTAGAAATTTTTTTTACTGAAACGTGGGAGAGAGATACTTAAAAATAGTTTCAATAACTTCGTTATTTTGTGTTGATAATTTAATCACAAAGAAAGTGTCAGCTTTTACTAATTAAAATTAAATATATAAAATTCAAATTAATCAAAATTTAATATACAAAATTATATTATATACCAATATTAAAATATATGGTGTCAAATAATTATAAATGCATAGGCTAATGGATATGCAAATTAACTAAGATTGTATATATTATTATGATGACTTCGCAATAGTTTAATATTAATTTAGCCAGAAAATTTAGTATATGAAAATAACAATCATTTTTAAAAAAAATGTTTAAACTTGCTAACATTGTATTTGTAACTTTAAAAGGATGTGAATCACATTTTACGTTGCCAATTGTTGTCTTCTTATGTCACTATTGTTTTCATCGTTTTACTATTTTTAATTGTTACTTTCTGCCACTATACAAAAAATTAAAATTCAAAATATATTGCAAAATTGTACGTAGAGTTACTTTTAGTAATTATTTTTTGGTATAATAATTGTTTTATGTCTAACGACCAAATCATATCATATATCACTGTTAACTTAATTATCATTATACTTTTAAGGTGACCTTTACATATATAAACGAAAATTGATTTGTTAATTTCTCACAATCTATGTTATCAAATTTTGAATTTCTTTTTGTCCCTCAAGAATTTAAAATTATTACTTTTGTATATCGGAAATATATTATTATCAAATTTTATTGTATTATAATCAATAAAATATTTTATAGTATTGCATTAATTTGTTTATTTTACTCACACAATTTAACTATATGTCTTAATTTGTTTAAAATGAACATTTTAATTAAATGCATTTAGTGTAAAAATTGATTTTTGTTGCGGTTGGCACTCTAGCGGGAGAAAAAAGTTCCTAATTTTGTTGGGCAAATTATTCTTATACTATTGTTTAAATTACTAAAGATTAATACATTTTTCCTTCAAAGATTTTCACTTATATATAAGATATAAAATATATACATTATAATAAAATTTAAACTTTAAATGATCTAAACAATATTTTCAAACAAGGAACTAAAACTTCACTATTTATAAAAAACATTTAGTCTAATCCGCATGCAACAAAAATAGCATATCATAAAATTTAGACATAAAGTATTACTAAATGAGAAGGTATAATTGAAGGTTTTCAAGCTCTTTCACAGTAACTTATAGATTTTTTAAATCATAATTTCAAATGATATTTCAAATTGAGGCTAGGGATGGACATATATTAACCAGAACGATTATCTGGAAAAACCGAACCAAAATTGAATCAGATTTTTAAACTTGCAAATAGTTACTACATTAGAAAACCGAAAGAAACAAAACTGGTTCAAACTAAAATATTTTAGGTTTCCGGAAAATAATCAAAAATATTAAATGTACTGAAAATCACCAAGAAAAGAAAAACAACAAGCTTATGGACTTTAATGGAAATATTAAAACAAAAACAATTAACAATTTTGTTGTGTCTATTACCACTAATTGTCTTTGACATCAAAAAAAACAAGAAAAATTAAGGGAAAAACCAAAGAATTAAGTCTGAGTTTTGTGAAAATTTCAAAGATTGACACTAAATAAACTGACAATAAACACACAGAAGCATAAAATTTTGAGAATTTTGACACCACAAGAACATAAACACAACAAATATATTAATGAGAAAAAACAGAGTTTTGAAAAAAAAAGTAAACAGGTTTAGAAGAAATATCAAATGTTTTCCTCTCACTTATAAAACAAATTTAGATAAAATAGCACACACTAAAGTGTTGAAAATTTGATACGAGAGTACTAACCATCGAATAACAAAAACATTGCATTACAACATATATCTGTGAAAATACATTTCAATTTTTCACATATCGAAAGAAATTTTTACGTAAACAACATGATAGTTACACAAGTCTGACTATACAATAGGAGCTAATGGTAGCCTTTCAAAATGTCCAACTCAACTATTTGCGAAGCATTCTCTATTTGCCACATCAGCTCATTAAACTCTCGGAAACCGAAAAACGTCAAAAAGGGGAAGAAAACTGCAACAGTATGAAATATCTGTTGAAGATGATCTATGAGCAATCACACAATGCACCTAACTAGTAGTCACCGATCTCTACCACCGTCTAACGTAAACTCTCTTGTTCGCAGGTGATTGATACTCTTTCTCTCTCGATCTAACACAAGAACAGAGGATGAAGAAAGAAGAGACACGAGATTATAGAGATCCCCACAACCGGGTACATCTCTCTTCAGGTTCTATCACCTGGAAATTGACTAGATGGAGTTCTTCTTTTCAAGAAAGATACAAGAGCTTGATCTCTACAATAATGGAGAATCACACACTAAAGAAGGAAGAGATTAATTTGTTAAATCTCTAACAAACTCTGTTTTAGTAGCTTTGACCTTCTGTTTTGGTCAACTTACTGTTGTTGGGTATGTTTTGATTTTAGCTTAAGCCCATACCGAAATCTCTTCTTCTTCTCTTTCTCTTTAACTCTTAGTGGACTCTCAAGCCCAAGAAGAGTGAGAATCACTTCTCGACAAAACTACACCTTGATTCTCATCTCTTCGCAATTCCCAATCCCGAACCCTAATCTGAACAAACTCATTCAGATCTCCTTTGAATCATTTTCTCCTGAAAGATGCATGCCTTAATCCGCAGCTCTTTCACCCGATTTCTACCGCCTTCATCCGCAGCAGAAACCATTACCCTCCGTCTCTACCAATCTTCCGAGATGAATAGTCAGCTCCTTTCTCTGGCACCGACAACTCCCAGGGTCTTAAGACACCCCTCAAACTTATCACCAGGTAACACCTTAGTAAGCATGTCTGTTGGATTCACCAATGTATTAATCTTTCGTAGCTCTATATCTCCATCTGCTATCACATCTCTGATAAAGTTATACTTAACAGCTATAAGCTTCGTTCTTTCGTGATAAGCATGATTATTTGCTAAGTATATCACACTTTGTGAATCACAGTTCATCTCTACTGCTTCTTGCTTAAAACCTATTTCCTCGCATATCCCTTTTAACAACAATGCTTCTCTTATAGCTTCCGATAGAGACATATACTCGGCTTCTGTCGTTGACAGAGCCACAACCCCTTGCAAGCACGACCTCCAACTCACTGTATTGCCTCCAATGGTGAACACATACCCGGTGATGGATCTTCTCTTGTCAAGATCAGCTGCATAATCGGAGTCACAGTAACCTCTAACTTTCAAGTCATTACCTTTCTTAAAAGTTAAGTTTAAGTCTATTGACCCTTTAATGTATCTCATCATCCATCTAGCAGCTAACTAGTGTTCTTCTGTGGTTTCCCCATATACCTGCACACAAGACCAACGGCATAGGCAAGGTCAGGTCTAGAGCCTACCATGGCGTACATCATACTCCCCACAGCACTGGCGTAAGGTACACCATCCATCTTCCTGCTTTCTGTAGCTTCTTCTTTAGACATAACTTTAAGTTTGAACTGTGGTCCCATTGGTGTTCTAACTGGCTTTGAATCCCACATGTTAAAAGTCTGTAAAACCGTAACAAGATAGTTCTTTTGAGATAAAATAAGTATCCCTTTTCTTTTATCTCTTACTATGTCCATACCCAAAATCCTTCTAGCTGCTCCTAAATCTTTCATTTCAAATTCTGCCTTCAAAATGCCTTTCAGATGATTAATAGCAGTCATGTCCTTGGCTGCTATTAACATGNTATTAGCATATCATCTACATAGAGTAGTAGATAAACCATATCATTAGGATTCCTTCCTTTCTGATATATACAGGGATCATATTGACTTCTATGATATCCCTGTTTAGACATAAACCTGTCAAACCTATGGTTCCACTCTCTTGGTGACTGCTTTAGGCCATAAAGAGACTTTCTCAAAAGACAAACTTTATCTTCTTTGCCCACCTCAACATAACCTTCTGGTTGATTCATATAAATGGTTTCCTTTAAGACTCCATGTAAAAATGCTGTCTTAACATCCATCTGTTCCAGTTCCATATCACAGTTAACAACCACAGAGAATAACAACCGAATTGACTTGTGTTTCACAACTGGTGCAAACACCTCATTGTAATCTAACCCTTTCTGTTTGTGAGAATCCCTTTGCCACAAGCCTGGCCTTATACCTGGGCTTCTCAACTCCTGGAACTCCAGGTTTCAACCTATAAACCCATTTGCACCCGATTACTTTCTGTCCTTTAGGCGTATCAACAATATCCCATGTGTGATTTCTGCCAAAGGAATACATCTCTTCATCCATTGATTCATCCCAAAGCTCCCACTTATCACTGTCTTGAGCTTCTTTATAAGATTTAGGTTCATCAGAATCTATTATATCTGAGCTTATGAGTGCAAATGCAACAAAGTCAGAATCTTCAAATCTAGTTGGAACTCTTATGTTCCTTCTGCTTCTATCCCTAGCCAACATGTAGCCTTCCAAGTCATGAGAATCCGTTTCTGTCTCATCTTTGTCTTCCTCAGAGGTACTTGAGGAAGAGCTTGACTCTGTATCTTGATTTGAGTTGACTGTCTCATCTCTTGAGGTGTCTCCACCTTGATGATTATTCCTTCCCACAAAATTTTCTTCTTCAAACACTTCCTCCAGTTGACTACTGAAGGAAACCCTTTTCTTTGGTTATCTTGTAGTCTCAGGACTACTATCTTCTACCCTTTCCATATCTTTGAAGAACTTATCCTCCTGGATAAATACATCTTTACTTATTACCACCTTTAACTCTTCTGGTAACCAGACCCTGTAATCCTTGGTTCCTGATGCATATCCCAGGAAGATCCCTTTAGTTGCTCTAGGGCTTAGTTTGTCTTTCACAGTATGAACAAAGGCAACACAGCCAAAACTCCTTAAATGACTGAATTCTGGTTTCCCCTTAGTCCATAGTGCCTCTGGAATTTCAAATTCTATGGCAGTATATGGGGATCTATTTATTATGTAGACTGCTGTAGATGTTGCTTCTGCCCAAAATTCTCCTGACAAACCTGTTTCAGATAACATGGATCTCACTTTGTCCATAATTGTTCTGTTCATACGCTCTGAAACTCCATTTTTGTGGTGTATAAGGACATGTCCTATGTCTCTTAATACCACTTTCTCTACACAACTTGTCAAACTGAGCATTCTGAAATTCTAAGCCATTATCTGTTCTCAGACACTTAAGCATTTTCCCTGTCTGGTTTTCAACTAACACTTTCCAGTCTGCAAACCTTTGAAAAGCTTCATCTTTCTTCTTTAGAAAGTATATCCAAACTTTGCTAGAAAAAATCATTTATGAAAGTGATAAAGTACTGTGCACCTGACAGACTCTGTGTTACATTTGGAGAGCCCCACAAGTCTGAGTGTACATACTCCAATATGTCTTTGGTAGTATGTTTGGCCACTGGGAATGCCTTCTTATGTGTCTTTCCCATGACACACCCTTCACAGAACCCTAGATCTTTTACATCTTCACTTCTTAGATAGCCTTTTCTGACTAGACTATCCATAGCCTTCTGACTCATATGAGTCAGTCTTGAATGCCAGAGCCTTGCTTGGCTTTTCCCAGTAGCAGCTACATTTGCAACACCTTGTCTGACAGTACCCTGAAGATAGTATAAACCTTGTCGATACCTTCCTGTCAACACCTTCCTATCTCCCTTATAGAAGTTTACCTTGTAATCTTCTCCTGTATACTTGCAACCAGACTGTTCTAACTGCCCATAGGAGATTAGACTTCTTCCCATCTCTGGAACGTATCTAACCCTTTCTAGGACTACCACTGAACCATCCTCATTATCAATGGTAACCTTTCCAATCCCTTTCATTGTACAATGAGTATTGTTTCCCATTAGTACCTTGTTCCCTTCAAATTCCACCAGCTCTGTGAGCAGTTCTTTCTTTGGAGTCATATGAAATGAGCAACCTGAATCCAGGACCCAATGATCTGAGGAAACATAGAGACTGGCTGTCAGAGCTATTGGCTCTGGTAGATTTACTACCACATTAGCTGAATTTTGGAATTTGTTTTGATCTCCCTTTCTCTTTTGTGGACAGTTCCTTTTCCAGTGATTTTCATCACCACATATCCAACATCCTTTGCTATTGGAATTAGCTCTGGATTTAGATTTGCCTCTGCTCTTTGATCTTCCTTTCCAGTTCTTGTTGCCCTTGTCTGATCTTTTGTCTGATCTTCCTCTATCTTCCACATATAAGCCCTCACTTGCTTTAGATTTCATTAGAGAATTCTTCTGTCTCAATTCAGCCTCTTTAGCATAGGCTGAAATTGTAACCTCACTCACTGTCAAAGTCTCTTTTCCTTTACCATACTTAAGAGTATGTACAAGAGGCTCACATGCAGGAGGTAGACATGTCCACCAACTACCAGGGTTAACAACATCCTCCGCGAAAGGCCTCATGCCATCCCTAAAAGAGATATAAAACGTCCCCGAAAGATGATGATTCGTACTAACACGAGTCTAATCCTCGAAAAACAGCGGCGTCATATCAACCTGACATTCGGCAGCCGCTGCAAGAGGCGCCATCATATTCCTAACCGCCCTAGCAGACAGCTGGGGAATGGCGATACCCCGAAATTCACAAAAAGCCGTTAATAAGCGAGGAAGAGGAAGCCACAGACCCGCCAGAGGAAAATACGACTCGTATAAAGTAATATACCCCAAAGGAGCATCCCAAGGCCGTTGCCCAGGCCTGGGAATCAAATACTGAAGGCCGCTTACCATCTTGTCGGACCTAGATTTTTCCCCTTTGCCAGCAATTGGTTTTGGCATAAGTGCAGTACCCACCGGAACCGAAACACAACCTTGAATTTCACTGCCTACGACCTTCTCCGAACTAGAAGAAGAAGACGAAGAAGAAGACAAAGAGGAACTCGAGGAAGAACTTGACGATGCCTCTGATCGAGGATGAGAATGCGATTCTGCAGATATAATGAAATTAAAGTAAAAAGGGAGATACTGGGAAAAGAAGAAACGGAGGAAGAGAATCGCAAGAAAAATACGAATGAGGGACATAAAGAAAAAATGGCTTTTATAGGAAGGAGAATTCCCCGAGAAAACCTAATAAGAAGCGTCCTCAGAGCGCTTCGAAAGAAGCACCAACGACCAATCACAAGGCGACGACTGAAATTTCTGGGGGACCCACGTTGTAGGGACCCACCAAATCCTCGTTAAACGAGTTTATTAAAAGAAGACAAGCGAAAGGTCTGACTAAATGATGAGACCTCAAACGAAAAGACGTTTCTTTGGCCAAAATATTTCCTAAAAGCGTGTTTCGATAAAATAAGAGATGCGTGTGCAAAAATAAGAGACGTGTTGTTCCACTAAAATAGCATGCCATCTATCTTTAATACCAAGCCTCGATTCGAATTTTCCAAATTGCCTCGTAACTGCGACATTCAGGCCGAGGGGGGGACCAACTGTTGGAGGGGGGTTTCACACCCCTTATCGAGCCATGGCCTAAAAGACGATTTATAAAGCCCGAAATTCAGAATGGCCTATTAAAATGAGAGTCTTCCGAGGAAGGCTATCGCCAAGGACAAAACCAATAACAAGGGGCCTCGAAGGATAAAGACAAAAGGGGACAAAGTGATATCACCCTCTGATGAAAGAGAAGTTACACGTGACGCCGATTACAAGGAATGAGATGAGGAATATGATGGTGGCGTACGGAAAGCATGTCGAAGTCTTTTGACCCACCTACAGACAGTAGAAGCCCATACCCGACAAATAGGACTTCTCGATAAACGTGTAGACAGGCAGCAGACCTGCATGACGGTAGATAAAGCAAATTGTTGGGAGTAATTTTGGCCATGGGAATTCCCATAGGCTTAGATGAAGTACAACAGTAAGACCTTAAAGCAGGGGAATACCCAGAAGCAGGAAGCCAGACGACGTTGCGTAACCGAAAGCCGGAAGTCAGACAACCCTGCTTAGCCGGAAGCCGGAAGCCAATCGACCGTCAAATCTTGTTGGTTTTTACCATTTAAATTAGTTGATAATGATGTGTATTATGTAGATAAAGATGCATATATTTTATAGATAATCATGATATATCCAATTCTTGGATGGATAATCTTGAACTCCATGTATAAATATAAAGCTTAAGGGCAAAACATGAACACACAAAACCTTAGGCTAAAGAAATCAATACATCTCACATTTTTCTCTCCATTGTTGATCTTTGAGCTTAAAGTATCTTCGAGTCACACACGCTGAAACATTCATTGACCTCCAACTTCCGTAGTGCTACAAAGAATGACCAAAATCATCCATAACAGTTGGTGCTAGAAGGAGGGGAGCTTTCAAAAAACAGCTACGTGATGATGCTTCGAGATAATCATGAATCAGCAAACATCACACCAGCACGAGCAGAGCTCACCTAGAAGGAGATGCAATCTAAACTAGAGACTTTGCAAAAGAGACTAGGAGAGATGGAGCAGCTTCGAAGGGATCAAACTCCAACTAGAGCTGATGCCGCAACTGCTGAGCTTCAGACCTTGAGACAGCAGATGGAAGCTCATGCCAAAACACTCCAGGAGAATACACAACGCTTGCAGCAACTGGAGCTAGAGAATGAGACCCTCAGAGAGGCAAACTCGGCTTTGACGGCAAATCAAGCCATGATTCAAAGGTTCAAGGTCCACCTGCCCCGGATGCCAACTCTGGAAACTCCTCCTATCAATTACTCTGGAGAAAGAGGAAACCCAGTAGCAACGGGAGCCCAGGAGGACCAAAACCTTGCTCAAGAGCAAGAAGACCTTATGAACATAGGAGAGCCGCAGGCCGCAAGTCTCGTCCCACTCTCTGATGAGGCCAGACGACAGGAGCAGATGTTCTCCAACAAGTTCGAGGCGCTACAGTCGGTGATTGAACGACTTCCTGGTTTTGCACCTCCTCTGAGGAAAAGTGACCTAAGCTCTTATGCGGACACTCCTTTCTCAGAAGAGATTGCACTCACCATGCCAAAGAAGTTCACCTTCCCATTCATTAAGCCGTACGACGGGACTTTCGACCCGGACAATCATATCGCACAGTCCAAGTAGAAGATGCTTACTGTGGCAATCCAGAGGGAGCACAAAGAAGCTGCCTTGTGCAAGGGATTCGGTTCTAGCCTGACGGGAGCCGCCTTGCAATGGTTCCAACTGGAACCATAAGATCTTTTGCTCCTTTGACTAACCTGTTTGTTGAGCAATTTGCTAGCAGTATAGTGACTCCCAAGTCCTCTGATGACCTTTATGAGATCAGGCAGCGTAAGGCAGAGCCACTCAGGAGCTACCTTCACCGCTTTAACAACCAGAAGGTCATAATCCCAAACTGTAGTGTTGCCACCACAATTTCTACCTTCAAAAGAGGACTTTTGCCTGATGGTGATCTGTATAAGGAGCTCATTAAATATCAATGCAGAATGATGGAAGACGTGCTCTCCCGCGCCCAGGCGCATATCAAGTGGGAAGAAGATCTACTTGCCAAGCAAGAATCTCGGGTCATAAGGACCGAGAAGACGGGCAGAGATGACAGGACCTACCAAAGACCTGCTAGAGAGGATGTACAGAAGGGGGCCAAGGGACACAAGCCTCTGGGTAAGCCAGACGACAACAAATTCCCGCCAGTACATACTTAGTCGGACGTATCCAACCTCTCAAATATCGAGTGCGGAGCTGGTAGGAGTCCTGAAGGAGATGGGAGGCCAAGTCAAATGGCCCCCGAAAATAAGGTCACCCGGCCATCGCCGGAATCCGAACAAATGGTGCGACTTCCACAATGGCAATGATGACATAATGGAGGATTGCATATCCTTAAGAATAGAAGTCAACGAGCTGCTCAAGAAGGGACACCTACGAGAATTCCTCTCCAACAAAGCAAAGGATATGTTGGATAATCAGTAAGAAGGAGTCCCAGCAGGCCGTCAAGCGCCTGATTCCCCAAGGCATGATAGGGTGATCAATCTCATATCTGGAGGATCAGAGATAATTGGCATTACACATGCCGCTGCGAAGAAAAGCACAAGGCTTGCGAAAAACAATCACGACACCCCGGAAGTCAAGCGTCAGAATCTTAGCGAGGAAGTCATAATTTTCATGGTTGGGGGACAAGATGGGATCCTGACTCCACACCACGATGCTTTGGTTGTTTCATTATCGGTGGCAATTTTTTTTGGTGAAGAGGGTACTCATCGATAATGGAAGCTCGACAAACGTACTCTTCCTGGGAGCATACACAGACTTGGGCCCAATCCAGGAAGCCTTAACCAGGAAGACCAAACCGTTGGTTTGCTTCAACGGAGAGGTCAAGCAATCCATTAGAGAGATAGCACTCCCAGTTTGTGCTGGAGGAGTCAACCTATCCACTAAGTTTTATGTCATAGACTGTCCCTCCGCCTACAATAAGATCATGGGCAGACACTGGATACACGAGATGAGAGTCGTGCCATCAACTCTACACCAAGTACTCAAATTCCCAACCCCATGGGGAATCAAAGAGATCAAAGGTAATCAAGAGAACGCTCGATTGTGCTACCAAACCACTCTGAAGGGAAAGACAACTCCCTTGTAGCAATTACAGAAACCACTTCATGCAATGCACACTCAGGAACCGCAAGTGGAACAGCTTGATGATGTACCTTTATGTACCTGGAGAACCAGACAGAAATCTCAAAGTAGGGGCAATATTGCAAGAAGACCTACGACAGAGGCTGATAGACTTCTTGAGGTCCAACGCCGATTGCTTTGCATGGTCCCACGTGGATATGTCAGGGATAGACCCAGAAGTCATAGTGCATAAGTTGCAGGTGGACCCCAAATACCCAGCAGTCAAGCAAAAACGGAGGAAGTTCGCACCTGAATGAGACACGATCATCAATGATGAGGTCCACTACCCGGACTGGTTGGCAAACGTCGTCGTGGTCCAGAAGAAGAATGGCAAGTGGAGGGGTTTGCATAGATTTTACGAATCTAAACAAATCCTGCCCTAAGGATCCATTCCCTTTGCCTTATATAGACAAGCTGGTGGACGCCACAGCTGGACATCAGTTGATGAGCTTTATGGATGCCTTTTTCGGGTACAATCAAATACTCATTCTTCTGGATGACCACGAAAAGACATCCTTCATGACTTCTCGTGGAATCTACTGCTACAAGGTGATGCCTTTTGGATTGAAGAATGCAGGATCCACCTATCAGAGGCTACTCAACATGATGTTCGCAGACCAAATCGGCTTGACCATGGAAGTCTATATAGACGACATGCTGGTCAAGTCCTTGGATGTGGAAGACCAAATAGCCCACTTGCAACAAGCCTTCTCTACCTTGAGGAAGTACAACATGAAGCTTAACCCCTCTACCTGCTCTTTCAATGTAAGCTCTGGGAAATTTTTGGGGTACATAGTTACATACAGGGGCATTGAAACGAATTCGTAGCAAATCAGGGCGATTCAGGCAATCCCTTCACCCAAGACTCCACGAGACGTCCAGAAGCTTAACAGAAGAATGGCGACCTTGAGTAGATTCATATCCAGGATGTCCTAAAAATCACATGCATTCTTTGAAGCCCTAAGTTCACGGGGAAATTTGAATGGAACCAAGAGGCCGAAGACGCCCTAGTCAAGCTCAAGGTATATCTCGTAACGCTACCTCTTCTCTCAAAGCCCCAAGATGGAGAGCCTCTACTCCTTTACTTGGCCGTCTCAGAACATGCCGTAAGTGCCATCTTGGTCAGAGAAGAAGGAAACAACCAACGTCCGGTGTACTATGTAAGCAAGTCCTTCCTGGATACCGGGACTCGCTATAGTCACCTGGAAAAGCTGGCTCTCGCCTTGATCGTCTCGGCCAGGAAGCCGCGTCCCTACTTCCAGGCTCATCCGGTGATAGTCGTCACATCTTTCCCTATCAAGTATGTACTCCACAAGCCAGAAGTATCCGGAAGATTAGCCAAATGGGCAGTGGAACTAGGCGAGTACGAAGTGAGCTTCCGCCATGCCACTGCGATAATATACAAGTCGTGATAGACGTCGTAGCAGAATTCTCCCCGCCGATGGTACCAGGGGCAGAAGAAGAGGTTAGGATCCAACATGAAAGTAAAAGCGAAGAAGAATGGGAACTTTATGTAGACAGGTCCAGCAACATATGAGGGGCAGGTGTAGGCCTCGTGCTCATCTCACCAAGAGGTGAAGTGGTATCAAGAGCAGTAAGATGAAACTTTAGAGCCACCAACAATAAAAGTGAGTATGAAGCTTTAATTGCAGGACTCAACTTGGCAGAAGACTTGGGAATAGAAATCCTACAAGTTTATAGTGATTCCCAATTAATTGTAAGCCAGACGCAAGGTGACTACCAAGCAAAAGACGCTAGCATGACCAAGTACCTGACCATAGCCAAGAAGCTCATCAATTCGTTCAAAGCATGCAAACTCACACAGATCTCGAGGGAGCAAAATTCACATGCGAACGCCCTAGCCAACCTGGCCTCAGCCCTAAAAACTGCGGAGCCAACTAGCATACCTTTGCTAGTTCTCCAATGGCCGACTACTGACGAGGATGCCGAAGGGCCTCAAGTCTCCAACCTCGATGAAGGGGAAACTTGGATGATGCCCATTATTTCCTAACTAAAGGATGATGTCCTGCCCAATATAAGGAATGAATGTCGTAAGATCAAAAGGCAAGCATCCAGCTATTGCTTGATTTACGGAAAACTTTACAAAAAGTCTTTCTCAGGTCCATACCTCAAATGCGTAAAGCCAGAACACGCAAATCTAGTCCTCAAAGAATTACATGAAGGCGAGTGCGAATCCCACTCTAGTGGAAGAAGCTTGGTACTAAGAGCCAAGAGGGCAGGCTATTATTGGCCTACAATGGCCCATAACGCCCTCCAAATGGCCAAATACTGTTACAAATGCCAAAAGCACGCGCAAGTATCCAAGCTACCCTCGGAAAACCTCAAATCCGTAAGCTCTCCATAGCTAGTCATGAAGTGGAGAATGGACATCGTAGGAAAATTCCCGACAGCTCCCGACCAGCTAAAGTACCTTTTGGTAGTTACGGACTACTTCTCTAAGTGGGTGGAGGCAGAAGCATTGAGCAAGATTACATATGTCCAAATTAAGAAGTTCCTCTGGAAGAACGTGGTAACACGATTCGGAACGCCTCAAGAGATAGTCACAGACAAAGGCCCGCAATTCACAAGAAAAAACTTCAAGAAGTTTTGCAAAGATTGAGGCATAAAACTAAGATTTGCAACTCTGAGACATCCACAATCCAACAGGCAAGCTGAATCCACTAATAAGACAATAGTCAATCTTCTGAAAAAGAGGTTGGACGACGCCAAAGGCTACTGGGTCGAAGAACTTCCAGCTACCCTATGGGCATGTCTAACCAGCATCAAGACTTCAACAAGGGAAACACCTTTCTCCCTGGTCTACGGAACAGAGGCGGTGTCTCCCGCCGAAGTCAGTGTCCCTATGGCCAGGTCAGAGCTTCTAACCCTAAAAGAGAATGAAGAACTGATGGCTTTGTCCCTGGATCTCCTTGACGAAAAAAGGGAAGCCGCAAGATTCCAAAATTGGAAGTACCAACAGGAAGTAGCTTGCAGCTACAACAAGAAGCTACGAACCCGGAAGTTCCAACAAGGAGAATGGGTGTTGCGCCGAGTCTTTAAAAATACCAGGGACAAGGCCGCGGGTAANGCCTGGTTGGGAAGGACCATACCAAATAGTGGAAGTCAAAGGAGCAGGGGCATACAAGTTACAAGACAGGTACAGAAAAGTACAACCAAATAGCTAGAACACGTTACACGTAATGTCTTACTTCTTCTAAAAGAATGCTCCTAACCCAGACGACCATACCCCAGATACGTTTTTCTGCTTTGGATTTTTTAATTTCTTTTACATCTTTTTTTATGTAATCATGCGACGTTTAAGGACGGATACCAATCAATAAAACAACTACTTTCTCACGGGAAAATTCGGTTAAAAGCAAGGGGCAAATAAGTTGAATGACTACTCCTCAATAAAGGAGTAATACAAGCAACGTACCCTTCCAAAACAAAAGCGAAAAGCTAAAAAAAATCTGCTTGAACAAGGGAAAATACCCGAAAGAAAGCAAGAGACAAAAATTGCTTATTCTGCTTAACAGAGAGTGGTTAACTGGAAAGCAGAGAGCTGAGCAGAAAGCAAAAATAGCTTAACCTTGCTTACCAGGTCACAGTAAACGCAAAAGCTATGTGATCTGAGCACAGGAGCATCACCCATACCTACTTACCTGGACGTGGGAAGTAGAAGAAAAGTTCTGCACTTGGACCCCTTTGCGGGGGAGGTCCATACCAGCAAAACCAATAAGACAGATAGTGGAAGACTTCTCGACATTTGGTGCAGAGTCCACTGGGGGTGTAGAAGTCAAGGTAGGAGGAATCTCTGGTTCATCTTCAAAGTTGGGAGATTCTAGGACATTCTCTTCCGCCTCCACAATCACCACAAACTTTTAGTTCTCAAACTCCTCCTGAAAGTTCCAAGACTTGGCCTCACCATTGAGGTAGTCCGGGACCATCTCCCAACACCCCATGATCTTGGTGCAGCTGACAGCCATGGACATCAACTCCGTGAAGGTTGTCACCCTGGCATCTAGGTTGCCAATCTCATCTTCCGCCTTCGCCTTCTCCTCAATCAGGATGAGGACCTTCTCTGCCGCCTTCTCCTTCTCCGATTCCAGCCCCCTGAGCAATTCCTTTATCTCCCTCAGCTCCTTCTCCAAGCCATCAGACTTGTCCTTCTCTGCCTTCAACTTGGCGAGATAGTCCTCCACCTAAGCCTTCCCTGCAGAGATCACCTCCGTGGCGATATGATCCTTGGCATGGAAGAGCGATGCAGCTAGCCCAAAAAGAAAGAGAAGGAAAGTATGCCACAAGAAAAGGAAACAATCAAAGGCCAGCCGAAAACCAAGGGTAAACCAGTTACCTTGATCATCCCCTTCTGGACTTGGTCAAAAATGCCCAAGTTGTCCGAACTGGGAGGGCTGGAAGGAAGCGCAGGAAAGACGAAGCTCAGTAGGTGCTCCAGGGCACCATCGAGATCGTGGACAGAGGAGGAGGACTGCTTGGTAGGAAGACCCATCTGGTTTTTGCTGGAGGCAGTGGTCTTATGGGTCCCCTTCCTCTTGGAACCAGCAGAGGGAAACTCCAAGATCTCCACCACCTCCAGAGCCTTGCTCCCAGACACCAACTTTGCCTTCCTCACCGCCTGAGCCTTTTTAACGTCATCTAACACCTTAGACCCAGATCTTGACATATTCCCTGCAAAAGGACAAAAGGTCAGCCAAGAAGTTAGTCAAAAGAGGGATAGAAAACAGAAGCAAAAGGCAGTGGACAAACCCCTGATGCTGCTTTGGCTTAATGCTTCCTCACTTAGCAAAAACGAGATGCTCCTTTCTTCAGCAGAGATCTCTAAAGCTTCCTCAACTTTCTCCTTGCCTTCCTCTGATTTCTCCGTAGACACTTCTGCAAAAACAAAAGGCCAAGAAGGTTAGTGACAAAGCTAGAAGCAGTAAAAAGAAAAGAATCCTAAACCTACCAGTGAATTTATGAAGAGTAGAGAATCTAGAAGACGTCCCAACTCTCATTAAAACAAACTTTTGAGCCCAATACTTGGTGAAAGCCACCCCCTTCCTCTCCTCCTTTTCCAGCTCTAACACCAAAGGAGCACCGGCTCGAGGGTGGAAGTAATATATGCCTTCACCCGGAAGACCATGGGTGAAGTAATAGGAGTAGAGAAGCTCGTTAATGCAAAGATCCAACTCATGGAGCTCATTAAGCACTTGGACGGCGGCAAGGATCCTCCAAGAAGGTGGGTTTAGCTGAGAAGGACATGTGTTGAAGTGTTCCGAGACTTTCCCCACCTGGGTCGGTATCGTACCCCTGACTCCAACCTCGAAATAACCCTCATACACGACTATCTCGTCTCCTGGGCATTCAGAAGTCCTCTCGTCCTTCACAGGCACCATCAAATGGATATTTTATCTAATGTTATACTGTTGCCGCGAATCTTTCAAGATCTCAAAGCTTTCGTTTGAAAAAGGGCCGACCGTCAGTAGCTCTGGATCCGCAGTAGATCGCAAGGGCCGAAGATTGGCTTCAAGGATCTTCATTTCCTCAGAAGATCCTTCGGCCTCGGTAGAGGGACTAGTCCTAATCAGGTGCCTCTTTCGAACACGAGCATCGACGGAAGACGAAGCTACCAGAGAAAACTTATCACCAGAGCTAGTCATATTTGGTCTCAAAAGGATTTTGATCTTGGATCTAAAGCTCGATTTGGGAAAGAAAGCTTAAAAGCTAAGGCTAATTTGAAACCCTAAGAGTTGTTCTCTGGAATATAACTTAAAAGAAGCGAAAAGAAGAAGGAAGAAAAAGATCTAACCTTAAATCGCGGATTGAAAGCTCGGTAAGGATTCCGGAAGCAAAGAGTTTAGCAGAAAAAGGAAGAAGATGAAGTTAAAATGCAAGAGAGAAAAGAAAGAAAAGGTTTAAAAGGAAAGAGAAGAAATTGAAATCAGCCGCACACATCCAATCATTGGCGCACATCTCGCGAAAGTAACGACTATATTGTTTCTTCTCAAATCTTTACAAATCTTCATAAACGGCTAAAATCTCTTCCTTTGATACTCACGAAGTCAATGGCTGGGATTTTCAACAAAACAATAGTCCTTGAAAGGTGCTAACGGCTCATGAAATTTGAAATTCAAAGCCTTGAGGCAGGACGTCAAGAGTCTGACGCAACCTCCCGCTGCAATGGCGCCCATTATTTGATGGAATTCAAACTAAAAGCAAGCAGACACTTATAGAAAATAGAGGTGGCGCAAGTCACAGCTAAAAAGGCCGAGCAACTAATGGCTTCCTGTCTAAGCCACGCGGAAGACATGCTATTCTACAGCTTCGGGTCGAATTTGCGCAATAAGGGGCAAATTGTCGGGAGTAATTTAGGCAATGGGAATTTCCCTAGGCTTAGATGGAGTACAACAGTAAGACCTCAAAGCAGGGGAATTCCCAGAAGTAGGAAGCCAGACAATGTTGCATAATCGAAAGCCGGAAGTCAGACAACCCTGCTTAGGCGGAAGCCAGAAGCCAGCCGACTGTTGACTCTCGCTTGTTTTTACCATTTAAATTAGCAGATAATGATGTGTATTCTGTACATAAAGATGCATATATTTTATAGATAATCATGGTATATCCAATTTTTGGAGGGATAATCATGAACTCCATGTATAAATATAAAGCTTAAGGGAAAAACGTGGACACAAGAAACCCTAGGCTAAAGAAATCTATACAACTCGCATTTTCTCTCCATTATTGATCTTTGAGCTTAGAGTATCTTCGAGTCACACATGCTGAAACATTCATTGACCTCCAGCTTCTGTAGTGCTGCAAAGAATGACCAAAATCACCCGTAACACAAATCATGTATAGTACGGAGCGAGAGAGGCTTGGAAGGAATAAACAAGGAGGAAATTGGCGGGAAACAACAATGTGTAACAAGGAAGCGCCTATAAAAAGAGAAGACATAGCACCAGGAAACGGATCCACTTTTTATTCAATTCTAAGACTTAGAGCTTGTAACTCTGGCCTCTCTATCCACGAGGTCGTTCCCTTTGTTTCTCCTTACTTCTTAAATACGATTTTCTTCCTTAAATTTTCGAGTTTAATACTTTAGTTTGGTTTGAGTACCAACAATAGCTTGATTCAAAATTTCCTCTGTTTGTACTCCACTCTCATCCCTTATACCATCATCGCAGTCATGTAAGATGATATATAGATAGATTAATACCAAAACATTTTAGAACATTAATCTTTCATTTTCACAGCCTTTCACATGATGGTGTGTGTTCTCCTGGTAGATATTCTACTAACATTTTGTAGCTGATGTGTCACACTCACAAATATATAAGCTTTCCAAACAGTGTGTTTATTTTGCAGAATTCTCCACCAAATTCCATCTGTTGGAGGAGGGATTTGCACCCTTCGATCGAGTCTCGGCCCTTTGAATTAAGACCAAAGTGGGTAAGGCCCAAATGAGGAAAAGGGCCCACTTAAACCTAGAAGCCAATCTACAAGGAGAAGCTCACAAGCGGAATCTCGCCTCGCGAGCTAGAGAGAAAGAGAAGTCTTCGAAGAATAAGATAAAAGGAGACAAAATGACATCATTCTCTGATGAAAGAGACGTTACACGTGACACTGATTACAAGGAATGAGACGAAGAATACGGCAGAGACGTACAAAAAGCATGTCAAAGTCTTTTGACCTGCCTACAGATGGCAGAAGCCCATACCCGACAAACAGGACTTCTCGACAAACGTGTAGACAGGCAGGAGACTTGCATGAATGCAAATAAAGCAAACCAGATATAATACGGAGCGATAGATGCATGGAAGGAAAAAACAAAGACGAAATTGGCGGGGAAAAATGATGTGTGACAAGGGAAGCGCCTATAAAAGGAGAAGATATAATACAAAGAAACGGATCCACTTTTTATTCAATTCTAAGACTTAGAGCTTGTAACTCTGGCCTCGCTATCCACATGGTCGTTCCCTTTGTTTCTTCTTACTTCTTAAATACGATTTTCTTCCTTAAATCTTCGAGTTTAATATTTTACTTTGGTTTGAGTACCAACATTTGGCACCGTCTGTGGGGAGAGATCAAAAGAAAAAGGATCGAAGCAATGGAAAGCCAAACAACAAAGATATCGATGACAACCAAAGCCCAATCTACGACGACAACTTCAACACCTCAAGGAACGACGACAACAGTGGACCTTCCAGTCCACACACCCTAAAGCTCAACGATCGAAGTCACACCAACTCAGTCAAAAGGAAAAGCTTCAGAGGACCGCCTTACAGTAAACGAGAACCATGGCGCCCAGCCCCAAGTAAACAGGACTCCGGAGTCTAGCGTCATGGAAGTAAGAAGTCGACCATCAGCACCACAAAACAAAGACAGGCAGTCCCCGCTCAGCTTGTACGATGTCCCTCAAATCCTGGACACGGTGCTCAAAAGAATCAATGAACTATCCAAAACCACCGATGCAAGGTTCGACGCCATAACCACCTCGCTGACATTCTACCGAGAAGAAACGATGAGACATAGAACTTCAGCACCGCGAGAGACACCAGACGGATTCATGAACAAGCTTCAAAGGAATCTCTTCGAAGAGACACCTCATGGATCGCCAGTGAGCCCACCGCCGAACCATTTACCTCAAGGTACCGGCGTCAACGCACGTCCACAAAGTTCTTTCACGGATAAAGACGATGAACTAGAGCTCATGAAGCAGAAGCTGCAAGACATCAACTCAAAGGTCCACAAAGCGGTAAGCTCTACTCCGGAAATAGATTGCGTCCTAAGAGAGGCTCAAAATGTGCCATTCATGGAACGAATCACCTGTTTTCATGTCTCGAAGCCCAGAAAAATAAGGATACCCAAATATGGAGGGACCACGGACCCGTGAAAACACCTGACAGCCTTCACTATAGCCATGGCACGAGCACGCTTCACCCCCGAAGAACGCGACGTGGGCTACTGCCAACTCTTTACCGAAAACCTAGAGGACGAGGCTCTGACATTGTTCTGCCAACTTAAGGCGAACTCCATCGACAACTTCCATCAGCTATCGACAACCTTTCTAAAATACTACTCCATGTTCATCCGACAAGAAACTTCGACAGGAGATCTATGGGCCCTATCCCAAGGAGCTATAGAACCCCTGCGAGATTTCATCAAAAGGTTCAAGAAGTCGCAGCGAGAGTAACTATAACAGACGAAGCCACACTTCCCGCCTCCGAAATGCACTCTAGTACAAGTCGGCCTTCAAAGATGACATGAAGATTACCATGACTCAGACACTGGAAAACGCACTCCACCGAGCCACACTGTTCATTGAAGTAGAGGAAGAGAAAGCGCTCATGAAAAAGAAGCACCTCGTTGCAAAAGGAACCACACCAAAGGAAAAACCGAAGGAAGAATATGTCAAGCCTCGTCAGCACCTCGACAAAGATTATTTGAATGACAAGAAAGAAATGGCGTACGCGGTCAGCGACAGCCAGCCCACGAAGCCACAAGAAACCAAAAATCCAAAACTTAACGACCAAGACCATTCAAAATACTGTGAATACCACAACAAAACCGAGCACTCGATAGCCTAGTGCCGACATTTACATGACATCCTGCTCACCAAGTACCGGAACGGTGAAATCGAGGTTCGACCAAGAAACGCAACACCCGCCGACCGAGCAAGAAACACATACAAGCGACCGAACGATAATAAGGCCAACAGGAGTGACTACCTGCCCACCCCGCAACGAAGATGTGGATAACCAAGGACATGACCAAGAGCTCGAGCCCAACCGCGGAGCCCCGCCTACCGCTCAACACCGCATCAACATGATCATGGGAGGCCTGATGTCTTGTAATGACTCTGTGCGGTCCATTAAAAAGTACACGCGCCATATGGTGGCCGCAGTACGGTGGATGCAACCAATCGACCCGTCTAAGTCTAGAGGACAAGATATAACGTTCAGCATCGAGGACGCCGTCGAAATCTACCAGCCTCATAACGACCCACTCGTAATCGAAGTCATGATAGCAGACTATGAAGTAACCCATGTCCTCATCGACACAGGGAGTTCAGTTGACTTGATCTTCAAAGAAACCCTCCACAAAATGGAACTCAAAAGCTACGACGTCAAGCCGTCAGCCAACCCACTAACAAGATTCAATGGAGAAACCACAGCCGCGGTCGGCTAGATCAGACTCCCGGTACACCTCGTCGGCATCACCAAGTTGGTCAAGTTCATCATGATCGACAAGCCAGCTATCTACAACGCTATCCTTGGAACTCTGTCGATCCACGCAATGGAAGCAATCCTGTCTACGTACCATCAATGCCTAAAATTCCCAACGCCATCCGAGATACAAATGGTGAGAGGCGACCAAGGCATGGCACGAGTATGCTTCATTGTCGAACTCCAGCTGCGGAACCCACCAATGAACAACGACGACGATGATGACGTCGAGATAGCGAACATAGCTGCGACGAGGAAACCAAGAGAAACACCCAAAGAAACAGAAAAAGGCATCGCTCTCTAATCAAATTAAGCTAAAGAAGCTACCTTAAGCCCTAAGTATGTTTATCTTTTCTTTTGTAATCAGAACTACGATTGGCTTGATCCCTTAGGGGTACATAGGCAGCCTTTTACAAGGCAAAGCTACCTATCTATTAATGGTATTCATCGTTTCAATTCCCTAAGTCACGCATAAGCGATTCATCTCGCGAAAGTATGCAACAAAAAATATAAATAACCAAACAACGGAACGACCCATGAAATCTTTTGGATGCTCTTCGAATCCTTTTGGATGCTCTTCGAATCCTTTGGCCCAATTGCACCTTGAAGTAAATCGAGTCTGCCTCGCATCGGATGCAGTGGCCCAATTGAATCCACAAAAAAGCCGGGATCGCCCCGCACCATCAAACGCTAAACGAAACAGACTCATAAGTAATATGCATGAATAAATGAAAGTAAATTTTATTCACAAGGCATAAATTGCCCTCGTTGAGAAATCTAGACAAAATCTACACAGGTTAATGGGACGACAAACTGTCCTCGTCGAGAAATCTAGACAAAGAAGTAAAAAAAACACAGCGATGCAACAGAATGCTCGCATCACAAAAACTACTATGAAAACAAGAAAAGAAAAAGAAACCGGAAGGTGAAGAGAAAAAGAAAAAGAGAACATGCCCTCGTCAAGAAATCAAGACAGAAACCTCAAGAGAGGGCAAGGGACTGCGACGTCTGCGGTGGAGATGGGCAATGCGAGTTTTGCTTTGTAGCACTCCTACCCAGATCACAGCGATGGCCCCTGAATATGGAATGGTCGTTGGGGACCATTGAACCACCGCAGCGATCGCTGATACCGCATGGCATCAATTCTCCGTCTGCTGAATAGACGCATCTTCGAGAAGGGGCTCTGACCCAGTAGAGGCAGGCACAGACGAGGAGGAGGTGCAAATATCAGCCAGTGAAGGCACTACCCAGTCGCCAGCAGAAGGCTTGGCTATCGGAGCAAGGGATTTCACCGTTGCTTGTTCGAGCTCAAAGTCTTTCCTCGCATCTTCGATGAAACGCGCAAGAATGCCATCCTCCAAACTCTGCCTTAGCCACGAATACTCGTACGCGTCCTTAGCCTAGAGAAATGAGGCAACGAGGCTATCTCGCTCTTCCTCCTCCTGGTCCTGACAATGAAATTTGTCGAGGTGAGCTTCGAACAACGACTTCAACTTTTCTTCAGTCGTGTCCCTCTCGTGGGCAACCTATTCCGTCCTTGTCTTCCGAAGACGTTCCATCTCGGAGTCCAGCTTTGTCCGAGCATCGTCCAGCTCCACCTTTAAACCAGAGGCCTTCTTTTCCAAAGCCTCCCATTTGGCCTCCAGGCCCTCGAGCTTCTCTTGAAGCACCCTTTTCTCTTCAGAGAGGCGCTTCACCTTGTCCTCGGCCCTCTATTGACAATGTAAACTTATGTCAGAGGCCCACTAATACGATAGGACGGTACGTTCAAAATATACCTGATGCCCGTCCAGCTTGGCCTCAGCTCGAGCAAGAGCTTCCTTCAATGTGGCCCACTCCTTCTTGAGTGGATCTGCCATGACTCAGGCCCTATTCGTGCTCTTCCGCTCCTTGTCCCGCTTGGTGCGGAGAATCGAAACATTATTGTTGATGCTCGCGGCAAACCGGAAAAGAAGAACATGTTAACAAAAAAGAAGAGAATAATGATGAAAAGAAAGACGTAACACTGTCGTGGCATCACGAGACATCCTCTCGTAGGCGTCACCATCCTCGGTCAATGTCGCCCGAGGCATGTAAGGGTTGATCCTCAGGTTAAAGAACAACTCTGTACACTTCCTCGGATTCGACATCAGAGGAGTACGTTCCTCGTGCCGAAAAGTGAAGGCATAAGTAGCCTCCTTTCTCCTCTTAGGGTCAGAATGTACCCCTTGATCCCCAGACTGATCTCGCGGCCTCTTCTTGTTGTGATCAGTCTAACCCGTCGAGGTCGACAAAGGCTCGTCCACCCAAGCAGGTTCCGGGACCACCACTACGAAGGTAACCTCGTTGAGAGCAACCCCTTTAGTCGTTCCTTGAGAAGGAAGGACAGTTCCATCCCCAGCAATCTCGCTAGGCCTTGCCTCGGGGGTAGTCCCCGAGGAAGGAAGAGCCGCCAAAGGCTCCGAAGCATTCTCAGGCGGAGTCTTCCTAGAAGAATCAAAATTCTGAGGGCGTCTAGCCCTCTCAATAAGGATCTTTTGTCGATTCTACTCGGCATAGCTTGCCACCTTCAAAAGATCGAGCTTCATTGTACCTACAGAAATCAGCAAACTCATAGTCAAAACGAAGCCCGACGAAAACTCCAAACATAAAGACAACGAGGAGACCACCAAACATATGAGGAGAAAGAGGAGAAAAATGAAACTGGTCAGTCACAGACGAATCAAAGATAGAATGTCACTGATGATCAGGGAACTGAAGAAGACGAGAAAGATCAGCCTCAAAGTTAGGAGGATGGCCTGAAGAAGGAAAATCAACTGCAAAAAAGACAAGAAAACGACATCAGGGAAAAGAAAAGATCATCGATTCACGGGCCTATGTCCAACCAAGACTTTTACCAGCAATCTCGGAGAGTGACCGCCTAAAAGAATCAATAGACGCCCTCCCAACGGAGACCTCGCAAAGAGCAACAAAGAAATAACGACGCCACCAATGCCTTTAATCGTGCTCGACCCCAGTAACCAGCGTCATTCTAGGCTTGAAGTTATGGAGAAGATGCTAGGGAGATCTGGGCTCGCACTTGTCGATGTCACCATCTCCAAAAATTCACACGACAACTCCATACCCAATCGAGAAGCAAGAATCACGACACCAATAAATCGACGGACCGAGGCCGTGGTCAACTGAGCAACAACGAGAAATAAGCCTCGAAGGCAAAAAAGAAGCCCTCTGAAACATCCCAAAGATGACATTCGGGATGAGGAACACGAATCGCAAGTCCCCTCGGGAAACCACACGATCTCGTTAATTCCTAGATAGATTGAACAATCAGCAGAGACGATCCAATCACATCCTCTCCAAACTCGTCCTCAGCCTCGTCGCTCCTCCGACGATCGCGAGTATCGCTGGAGAATTCTCAGCCCCAAACTGTAGGATCGAGGAACTTTGACGATAGGACTAACGGTGAAGTCCTCTCACCAATCGTCTGAAACTGCCAGAACTTGAAGGCGGAGCAGAACCACCATGCGCAAGCCTTACCATCCCCGCAGTTCGGAGGAAGCTACCAAAGAAAAAAGAAAAGGTACTCGAGAACTCGAAGGAAACCCAGAAACAAAGAAGAACGAAGAACAAAAAAAACACGATTCTATCGGAGAAAAGAGAAGAGAGAGACATGGGAAAAGGGTACTCTTAAATCGCTAAAAGGATAACTTGGTAAAAGACTCAAGTCTCCCCTTTTATACAAATAACAGTTAGGGAAAATGAAAAGACGCTTGGGCGGCAAAATGAAACTTCCAAGGCAAAACCCTGAGCACGCGTCAGCACAAAAGTCACATCAGCATTTAAAGGAGCTACCAAACTACTGAGCCTCGATCAATAATCTTTTCGGTCGCTTTATATCTCGACAATCGAACCGAGGGGGATACTAACTGTTGGAGGAAGGATCTGCACCCTCCGATCGAGTCTCGACCCATTGAATTAAGATCAAAGTGGGAAAGACCGTCTACTAGGAGAAGCTCACGAGAGGAATCTCGCCTCGTGAGCCAGAGAGAAAGAGAAGTCCTCAAAGAAAAAGACAAAATGAGATAAAATTACATCATTCTCTGATGAAAGAGACGTTACATGCGACGCCGATTACAAGGAATGAGACGAATAATACGGTGGAGACGTACAGAAAGCATGCAAAAGTATTTTGACCCGCCTACTGATGGCAGAAGCCCATACCCGACAAACAGGACTTCTCGACAAACGTGTAGACAGGCAGCAGCCCTGCATGAACGCAGATAAAGCAAATCAGGTATATTCCAGAGCGATAGAGGCATGGAAGGAAAAGACAAGAAGGAAATTGGCGGGAAACAACGATGTGTGACAAGGGGAGCACCTATAAAAAGAGAAGACCTAACACCAAGAAACATATCCACTTTTTATTCAATTCTAAGATTTAGAGCTTGTAACTTTGGCCTTCCTATCCACGAGGTCGTTCCCTTTGTTTCTCCTTACTTCTTAAATACGATTTTCTTCCTTAAATCTTTGAGTTTAATACTTTAGTTTGGCTTGAGTACCTACACCACCCGAATGTTCTTCATTATGACTCTCCTTAATAAATTATCTTGGATCACGTGGATATTTACATGAAAGGATCTGCATCTTTTGCATCTTCAAATTATGATAACAAAGTTAACAACTCCTGAATCTTACACTCATAGAAGTATCTTCCAACAAAAATTGTATGCCCGTGAACTTATGCTTCTCCTTTCGTAGTAGAACATGCAGCACAATCATTTATTTTTATTTGAATTTCAAGGTCTTGTGATACTTCATATGCTTTTCTAACCATTTCCCTTTATCATGTTCCATCAATATTTCATCACACTCAACAATGGACTACTCAATAGACTGCGGACCGTTGCAACTCCTCCATCTGTTTGTTCATCTTAGCTTGAGTTTTATCCATTAGTTGAAGGTTCTGGGTCCGTAGAAGGTGTAGGTTCGATACCAATATAATGAGAAGATAGGATCCCAATCTAGAACTCACCGAGAGTCGAAGACATGGAAAATCAAATTCTGAAGCTAATCATGTAGAAGAAGAAAGATCAAGCGCGAGAGATAATGATTTGGTAATGATGATGGATCGATGATGATGATAGATGTGTGTTTGTGTGTGTGAGAGAGAGAGAGAGAGATTAAGATATAAGTAAAAGATGATTTTGGTTTTTGTTAATCTTCCCCAAATGGCTCAAAAAGCCTACATAAGCTGATTTTAGTAAACCACTAAACCAATATTTTGGTTAGTTAAAGTTTAAAACAAACTAAAACATTGAACCAAGTTGCTTCTTCAGGTAACAATTGCTTTAAAAAGAAAGGGACATACATTATACTTAGGGCCTTTTTGTGACAAAAAAAAAACATTATAGTTAGGGCCTAAACTAGATCCAATCAATCCAATTTGGACCCAATGCAGACCGAATCCCATTTGAATAAATTTGCCCCCATCTAAACCTATTTTCGTTTCCGGTCAGATTTGTATATCTATACTACTACTATTAAATACGAAGACAAAGGCTGAAGTGGCGTTAATAAAGAACTTGTTGGTGATGTGGCGTCGCCAGAAAAATTCGTTAGAAAATAGCAAAAAATAGCTGTTAAAACCGGCCCAAGTGACGTGGCACGATTTGGTGCGAGTGTTTTTTTATTTTCTTGCGTTGCATCGTCGTATCCGTCCATTTTCCTCCACCAACTGCATTTGAACCGTTTTATCCCTGCGCGAAATTATGTAATTATCTCTAAGAATGTTTTATTTTTCGGTCAATCAAAAGTTGGCTACGCCCCAAAAATCTACGTTTACAATCTTCGCGGTGTTTATCTTTTATTTAGTCTTTTTCTCTTTATTTTTTAAAAACTTGTTGATCTTTAAACCCTAAAATATCTATTTGTATAAATAACTACCCCTTTTGGCTAGTAAAATCGAGCTTAAGGTATCCCCCGGCTGGGCGTTAATCTCCATACCAATTCTCCGCCAAACAGAAATGGTGTATGGACACGTAAAGAACAAATGATCACTTTTTTCTATCACCGAGGAGTAGCGGAAACAATAGGGATCAACCAGAATATGGCGGCGTGTTAAGTTGGCGCCTGTAGGCAAAATGTTGGAGCAAATTTTTCACATAAAGTGTTGAAGCTTTGGCGGTATGTTCAGTTTCCATAATGTTCGGCTAAGGTCCGGCTGCGTCGCAAGTGGCGGTTGTGCTTCTGCGATTGAGTCATCTAGTGACTTGCGAAGCAAGTATCCAGATATGTCATGCTTTATGGAGGCTCTGGAAGGCTCGGAATGAACTCCTCTTCAGCAAACGGATGCAATCAAGCATAGAAGTTGCAACTCGTACACTCAATGATTTTCGTGAATGGGTAACGCAAGTACACGACATAGAGGGTACTTCTACTGGCTTAAGTGCTGAGAGGCGACGAAATGATACATGGACTCCACCCCCTCGCGGTTGGGTTAAGTGCAACTATGATGCGTCACATTGAGAAGGAGACACACCTTCGGCTTTGGGATGGATAGTGCGAAATGACTCGGGAAAGGTGCTTCATTGTGGCATGGGCAAATACCAAGGTCGGCATACGGTTGAAGAATCGGAATACACATCACTCCTTTGGGCAATTTAATCAACTTGGGGGCTAGGCTACCGCATGGTGGAATTTTGTGGTGACAACCTCACGGTCTATAATACTTTAATGCAAAGACAAACAAACTTGGTTCTCAAGCACTACACTACTATGATTAAGGCATGGTCCGAGTCTTTTGATGCGGTGCAGTTTACCTATGCTCCTAAGGAGGCTAAACGCTGTGCTGATGGGCTATCCAAGCAAGCTATACAAGATCACCATCTGTGGTCTATTTATCCTTATTGTCCACCATTTCTGACTCAACTTGTAAACGTCGACAATACTTGTGTGTAATAAAATAAGGTTTGCAGTAAAAAAAAACTACCCCTTTTGGCTTCTTCGACATTGCCAAACCTATATCTAATATGCATGTTTTAGATCAGCTTATTTCAGGTAAAGGTGATTCTTATTGTGTTGATTTGTTTGACTATCTCTGTTTTTCATTGTTTCTTATTTGAACGGGTGCTTTTTTGTCGTGTGTTTTACAGGATTTGAAAAAGGAGTAGAAGCATCAAATGCATCAGTTAAATAAAAGAGATTGGTACGAACCTTCACACCTGGAAGTTAAGAATTAGTAGAGGTAATTGACTTTGTAATATCTGTTTCATAGGTTACGTTATAATTGGAAACCATAGTCAAAGCATTTAGTGATTCTTTGGAGAGGATAATTTTGACATTTGTGTAACTAGGGATAAATAAGTTTACACGGGAGGTCTCCAACTTTAGACCTTTGGCTCCAACTTGGAGCCTCCAACACAGAGATTCGTGAATTCAGGTTGAAAAAAAATCAAGAAAATCTCTCTTTTTAACCAATCTTTGATTCTTTTTTTCAGATTCAAATTCTATGTTTCTTTAAGTTTTCAGGATGTTTCTTGCTACATGGAATGTTGAAGGAAGATCATCGATCAACAATCATAACCTCGGAGACTTCTTACTTATTGAAGGCACAACATATTTATATGTTTGTGGGTATAAAAACTGAAAACTTTAAAGATTTTCGATTGGTGATTCTTGATAAAGTTTCAATCTCTATAACAATTTGTTGCTTTGTATCTTTAGGTTTCAAGAGATTTTTCATCTAAGTTCAGGAAAAGTATTAGTAGTTGAAGATAACAAGCCAGCAGCTAAATGGTTAGCTTTAATAAGTCAAGCTTTAAACAAACCGAAACAAGACTGTTTATTCAAATGCAGCTTACTCTGCTTCAAGAACAACAACTTCTTGTAGTAGTAGCTGTGGTAATGAAGAGTCAAGAACACCAAGTAGTTTAAGTTTCTTTCAAAGACCGGATCTTAAATCTTGAGTAGAAACTATCGAGTCGATTCAAGTCTTTTAAAGACTTGTAGCTAGGTGAATGGAAAAGTTTAGTTATTACTAGAAGATAATGATTGGGATACTCTTCTTGAGAAAGATCAGGTTTTAATTACCTTAAAAACAACAATCCTTTCGATTTCATTTATTTTTTTCGCGGTTTTAACAACATCTTTGATCTCTAATGATAGCAGCTTAACATGGAAAGAGGAGGAAGAAGAGTCTTCTCTGGATTTCAAGAAGGTCAAATCCTCTTTGCTCCAACCTATAAGTACACTCAAAACGCAGTTGCTTACACTGGAGAAACCGTCAAATCCAAGAAAAAACGGCGTCCACAGGCTTTGTACTAATCGAAAACCTTAAACTCTTACCCCTTAAACCATGTTTCTTGTGGTGCATGTTTTTTAATTCAGAATGTTTTTTCAGGTGTAATCAGATTCTATGGAGAGGAGAAGGAATAAAACAACTTTCGGAGAATCGCAGTTTTTGAATCATAGACCGATTTGTTCAATCTTTTGTTTTTTACAAGAGAGCTACAATGAAGATAAAGAAGATCACGAACGTGAACAATCAAACTTTGAGGAAAAAAAAAAGCAGAAGAAAGTGTGGAGAAGGCGTAGATTAAAAAACCTCAGAAACAGGAAGGATTAAATTCAAGAATCATCTTAATCACTTTTACACATGTTGCTGTTTATAAACTAGGTGAAGGTGTGTTTTAAAAATCTCAACTCTCTTATGTAAGCTAGGGTTTGTAATTTTAACATATACCATACTTGATACGTTGTGTGATCAGATTGTTCTCCCTTCATTTGTTTTCTGTTTTGCAATTTATTCATGTTATGTATATAAGTATAACTATAATGATTTTGTGATCTTAACTTTATAATTCCTCTATGTGGTTACTCGTCTTATGATGTCTACACATCTTTTGTAGATCAGATTGTCACACGTTTTGTAAGTGGACTTAAGCTTAGCTTTTATGGATCCACATGAAAAAGAACAGAGAATATTATAAAGAACAAGAAAACTCTTTTCCAAAACAAAAACAGAGCATGTCACGATTTCTTATTGGAAATACCGATAAAGAGACGTATTTCTTGGGACAGAAGTTGAAGTTGGTTCTCCGTATAACAAAGTATATTGGTTCTTTCAGTGTAACTAATACGTCAATATTTGAAACAAAATTACCGAAATTAAACCATGTCCGTGCAAAGCACAAACCAACATCTAGGCCCTGTTCGTTTGATAGTCGGTGGCGGTAGCGACTAGCGGCAGCGACCAACGACCAGCGATAGCGACCGGCGATAATTTTTGTTGTTCGTTTGCTAGTCGCTGGCGACTAGCGACCAATCGCTGTGTTGTTCGTTTTGCTGTCGCTAGCGACTAATATATATATAT
>OVAN01002303.1:0-34286 GCA_900406275.1 Anastatica hierochuntica | reverse complement strand
AATTGTAAGAACATTCCATTAAATATAATTTCACATTTTATCAAAAAAAAAGATGTGTATATCTGTAATACAATTCTCCTATAATAGTTTTTGGTGAATTCTCATTCGATTGGATTGGTATTCTGATAGAACATTAACGAATGCGAAACTGGAAGATCAAGGTGTTTTGGTTCGTCATCTTTAAGGATGAGAAATACATGAGAGATGCTATCGAGTAGATAAATGAAATTTTTCGATGGTTGTAACATCACCGAAACAAGGCACATACTAGATGAAGCGGGGCTGGGAGGTCAGTAATGGTGATGGTGTGGTTGTAAGTTAAGTACGTTAATCAATTCTGTAGTATCATTTTATTTGTTAAAGTTCTCATTTCTTATTGGAAACCAATTCATAATTTTTATTGAGTTATGATTAATAAATAGGTGTGAAAATTTCACTTGAACTATATATATAATAGTGGACTTTGTTCTTTTGTCACGGCTAATGCTAGATTTTTCTTTTGTGATTGTTGATCAATAAAGTCAGGGATGAGCAGGAGGCAGACATGTGAAAGACTTTCTCAATTGTATTTACAAGGAACCCGAGCTAAGGTTTGCATACTTATAATCCACTTAATTTGGATTTTCCTACTTTCAGGTTTAGAGGGGCTTACTCACAATGTGCTTCAGTGTTACTTGCATAAACTCGAATGGATGTTGAGAGAAGAGAACAATATGACTTGCATTCAAGATTTTGCCGGAAAAAAAATCAACATTTTTTTTTGTTTTATTTTTTTTAGGGAAAACGTGTTATTTTCCCATGTATAGTATCCATATAGCATCAATACTCCACGAAACTATGACATAGTGCTATTTCTCCATGAATTGAAAGCTAAATACCTTTATCTCCCCGATTTCATAGTTCGAAACTTATTACTCCATAATGTCGTTTTTGACCGGTTTATAGGGTTTAATGTTGTTTACTGTTTTAAATTATCCAATTTTAACCAAAACAAACCAATTTTAAATAAAAATTCCAATTTTTGGTGTTAAAAAAAATTCTTCGTCTTCTTCATATCCTTTTTTTCTTATTAATAAATAAATTCTCATAAAAGACTGTGACTCTAGTGTCGTTCTCTGAATTCTCCAGTTGCAGAGCAAGAAACGTAGCCATTATCACGAAACCTCTCAACATTAAGAAACTAGAAGCCGATTCAAAGATGTTGAAGCGATTCGCTGGCATAGATGATCCGTTTGGGAGATGTCGAGAAGATTCTGATGGCGATGAAGGGAAAACAGTACGAGTCGCTGAGCAAGGTATTGGAATCGAGGCAGGGGATGAGTTAGTATTTGGAACTGAAGAAGAAGACGATGAATTGAGGATCGGATCGGAGATCTTCGGATTTGTGAAAAACTCATCGGCTCCTGATTCTCTACGCATTCATCATCTTCTCTAGTCAAAAGGAAGATGATTTGGCTCTCCTTTTCTTAAAACTCTCCAGAATTTCTACCTTCAAATCGATTTTGGAGGAGTTTCATGAACCGATCATCGGCTAAATCAACCCGCTCTATCGAAACAACAACCTCTTTGCGGTCCCTTAGTGTGTTCTTGAGCTCCTCGCACGCTTCATTTTCTTTGGATGTTCTCAAATTGATAGTCAACAAGTTATCGAGTGACCCAAAAAGTGAACTTGCCATTGTGAGAGCCAATCTCCTTTTAGCAGCCACATCATTACCCGAAAGCAGCATCCAAGTATCACCTCTCTTACTCCTATTTACAGATTTCTCCATGGCTTTGACGATTGAAGGAAGAACTTCCCTTTGCCATGGAATGTTCTCGTGAAGCTTTTCCGATAACTCGCTCATTGTAATCACTCTCTCAGGTTCTTCTTCTTCTTCGTCGGAAGACTTCTCTGAATCATATGGAAATGGAGAAGGACCAAGTGCAAGAGTGATCTTAGTTTCTTCACCTTTTGGTTAATGTTGTTGTTGTCTCTTTAAGAAGAAGAAAAAGGAGATGAAGAAGACGATAGAATTTTTTTAACACAAAAAATTGGAATTTTTGTTTAAAATTGGTTTGTTTTGATTAAAATTGGTTAATTTAAAACAGTAAACAACATTAAACCGTGTAAACCGACCAAAAACGATATTATGGAGTAATAAGTTTCTAACTATGAAATCGGGGAGATAAAGGTATTTAACTTTCAATTCATGGAGAAATAGCACTATGTCATAGTTTTGTGGAGAATTGATCCTATATGGATATTGTACATAGGGAAATAGCAAGTTTTTCCTTTTTTAATAAGTAATATTTTCTTGTAAAAGTGCATGTCCCTGTGGTTTGGCCGATAATAATATTTTAGAAAAGAAGCAATAACTTCTTATCTTTCTCATGTAACAATTTACTTTTTTTAAGTATAGTTACAGAGTTTAAGGAAAATAATAGAATGTTTTGATTGTTAGCACAAAACGATACATGTTTTTACGAGAAAAATAAAATAGACTGGTAAATGGTTTTCAAATTAAAAATAATTATCAACTGCAATATAAGTCAATACTCCCTCCGTTTTTTTTTAAATTTGATGTTTATAAAAAAATTGTTTCATAGATGATACTTTTAACTCTCTATGAAAAAAAAAATATATATTTGAATTTTATGACCATTTGTATTCGGAAAATAAACTCAGATAATAAAAAATCATATATTAAGTTTACAACACCTACTTTTAATTATTTAAGTTTCTAACCCATAAAAGTTACATTCACTCCTAAATTTTTTTTTGTTCAAAGATAAAACTTAAAAATGTAATTACACCCTAACGTTATATTATTATTATTTTTGGTTAAACATAAAACCTAATTATTTGTTTTTTGGTTGATACACAAATTAACTGTTGGATTATGCAACATGAATTTTTATTGTCTAAATTGGCTTTAATTAATGTTTCTTTTCTATAAAAGAGAAAAGTGGAAGAAATTTATGTGCCTAAAATATTAGGTTTAAAAAACATATGGAGTATAAAAAAAATGAAAATGCCATTTTGATATTATGAATTTTATTGCTTTTGTAATTACTAATTATTAATCTGATTACTAATCAAAAACATAATACGAGAACGATAATGGTGCCACGTCGATATGTGAACCGTTGATACTCAGTTTAGTTTAAATGTTCCATGATTCATGTGAACTTCAGTGTTGGAAATCATCTTTGTCCTTGACTTCTTTCAAGATAATCAAATCTAATTATATTTTTCTTTCAGCTTTTTGCACTTCACATTTAAAGTGATATTATCTAACTAATTAAAAGGATTAATAGTGTCTTCAGAAGCTGTCCACGTAAGGAATCTCAACTTCTCTAAAATATTGACACGTCAGATATACTATTGACGAAAAGAAAAAAAAACATTCTCAATTGTTTGGTCAATCTTTTCCTCTCCTCACCATATTGATTCATCTCTTTCGACTTAAATTCTTTGTAACGTTGGAATCAATATTTATATATGCTCTTACTCCTCTCTTTCTCTATCCTTCATCCTCCTCTATCCTCCATAATTTTCTAAACATACCCAACTGTTTGTGCTCGAGCTTTTGAGACTCCCTCTGTTCTTCGCCTGGAATTTTATGAGTTTCCTCACCATCTGGATTTGTGATACGCTATAATTGCTTTGGGCTCATTAATATGTGTAAAGGAAGCGATCGATCTGGATGAAGGAAAATGGATCATGATGAATTGATGATTATCATTTTAGGGTTGTGATATGAAATTTTGTTTCTCGGTCAGGCTTCGTTGTACAAGGTTTTACATGTGATTGATCCTTAGTTGAACCAGAGCCAAAGAATCTGGAGTTCTCGACAATGGTTGATTGAATCGACCTGCTTGATTTGGTTTGCTTAGAACATGGACATTTAATTTGCTCATCTATTTCTACATGAATGGTACCAATCGGTAACCCGGACTGGATATTTTGTGGAGTGTATTTTTTTCATGTCTACATATTTTTGTATTAATATCACGTAAAAGTAAGTTTTCTTTCTTGGCTTCTAGGACATAGAAGAACGACCAAGATACATTTGAGAAGTGGTTTGAGGTCGGTGAAGCTCCCGTGCTTCCGGAGACCTTGCATCTTTACAAAAACCTCCAAAAAGTCGGAATCGAACCCATCTTCCTCACTGAACGTCACGAAGGATTGTAATAAGTCACTCTTTAGAACCTCAAAGAAGCTGGCTTTATCTACTGGAATCACGTCGTATTCAGGTAAGTATAACGTGTAGGATCTTAATCATACAGAGTTATTAGGCATCATACTGAGATATAATCGAGGGATATATGTGTATATATATATATATATATAGGCCAAAGGGTTTGAACGCGAAGAGAGTGAACTTAAGTCAAAGGAGAGGAAGAAGCTGGTGAAGAGTGGATACAATATCATTAGGAATATTTTAATATACTGATTAAGATTCTGAATGATTATCTCTGTGGTGATTATTTATTTTGAAGTTATTATTGCAGAAAACATCAAAGAGACAAGCAGACATGAAGGCAGAGAATTTTGACATGAACATTACAGAAAAAGGTTTTGTGCCTGAGACCACCACAAGAAAGGAAAAGATTACCCTGTTGGACCCATCTTCCTCGGCTTCGTTGTCTTCCTTTTCATTGGTTCTTGTGAGTTACATTACTACCTCCTCTTCTTCCTCTTTTTCCATTTCATCAAACCTCTGCACATGTTCATATAATGATATTCATATTTTGTACCTTTTTGTATCTTTTCACGTGAAAAGGACACTGGGGCAGTTCACTCCAGCTCATTGGGACAGGGATGAGTCATATCCGCTGCAGGGACCTTGACGTTTGATTCAAGTACTCACTCTTTGCGTAGTCTTCTTGCCAGTGGAGTTGAACACATTCTTTCTCAAGTTTAATACCTTTTTCACTATTTCTGTAAAGTTTCCTATAATAGTGATCTGAGCGGTTAAAATTTTGAGATTACGAGAGATTGTACCTTCACCAGGTCATTAAGAACATCTTTTATCATCCTAAAATTACTTTATAAGTTCATAATGTGTTTTGTTTTACTACTACTAAGACACATTCGAAAAATTGTACTTAGAATCTTAGATATGTGATAACCCAAGTTGATTTCAAATTGCAGGTAAGTCCAAGCCTGTGATCAAGAAATAAATGGTGAAACTTGACGATGAGTCTATGATTCTACAGACTCATAGTTTTTGATGCAATGGTTACATGGTCTTACAAGTGTATTTGTTTTGGGAATCTGCAGGTGCACCGTTTAAGAAATTCGCATCGCTGAGCGAGGAATGGTCCTTGAAGAACCGCTATATCAACCTTGGTTCGTCACAATCCTTATAATTTTTAATTATTTAAATTGAAATTCAGAAAATAAGAAAGTTATGTCATATTTTCATACTGACAACAAATTTGAGCTATGATGCTGAAGAGTTTTAGCATGTCTACTAGAATTTAAAACAAATAATAATATCAGTTCATGTCAATATTTAAAAAAACATATCTAATGAATATGCTAAAAATAAAACAACAAATAATCAAGCTACTCAAAGTAATATTTTAAAAAAAATTCTTAAGGTTTTCTTTGTTAAGAACATCATATAGAAAAGAGTGACAGTCCATTCCTAATCATTCTCTTTTGCAATGATAGGTTTATGATCCACATCTTCCCCCATAATTAGCTGCAGCAGAAAGATCACCGGTTGCTACTGTTGATTTTTCAACTTTTATGAAGCCAAACACTGCTCAAGATGATTCAGCTATAGTACCAGCTCGACCTTCACATGTATGTGTCTTCCTGCTTTCACGCTCATATCAAAGCATCATTGTCGATATATCGTCAGTTTTACTGAAAGCTTTAGAGTAATTTTTGTATTTATTCTCTCTCAGCCCCCTGGAAGACCAATACATGTGGAGACTAGACCTGGTGAGCATCTGCCATCCGAAACTGCTCGAATGCGTGATGTAGATGCTATCATTGAGGTTAAACATGTCTTAAATCTCCCTTGTTGTTGACTTTAGTGGTGAGGCATTGTAATTATCAGTTCACTTGACTATAAGAGTTTCTAACTCATTAGAAACTTGGAATGTGTCCTTAAGAGGTTTACTCCGCATATATAAGATCATTTTATGATGCTTTGGTTTCTTCTTTTTTGTGACTAATGTTGTTTCATGATCGTTTTCTATGACAGTTTTTCATTCGGGATGGAGCAATGACAACCATGGTGGGAGAGGAGGAATGAGACGTGGTGGTCGTTAGCCAAATGAGAGAGAAGGACCCGAGCTTCTTCCTCGGCCTGGGTCTTACCCTCGATGTGGTGGTCGAGATGGTTTTGGTGGAAAATACCAGAGTTATCAGCGTGATGAGCGTTTTGTTTCTGAGCATAAAATTTCAAAAAGCAATGAAACATTATCTAGAAAATCGACATCTTTCAGGATGTAACATTTATCAAGGGACTCTGTTTTGGCATCAACATTTATCAAACTCTTTCCTCTTTGTTTTATCTCTATATTTATCGTTGTGGTGCCGCTTATTTAACAGCCATGTCAGTTTACTAGCTACAGCCGGAGAAGTGTTCTTTGATGAACGAGGATTAGTGAGAGATTTTAGTATTTTCCCCTTTAGATTCTCACTTTTCTCTTTCTTTTTGGTCATCACATAAAACTATATAGTCGATGGTATATATATATATATACACACTCAAGTACGTACAATATGCAGTTATATACATATTTATTATTCACAGTTTATAACTTATAAGTATCCATTTTTGTCGGGGGTTTCCTGAGACTTTTCGGGGTTTTTTTTTCGCATTTAACCTGAGACTTTTCAAACGTCATATTGCTGAAGAGTTTAAAATACTCCTTTTTTGCTACTAATGTATTCAATGTTATATTTCCATCAGATATTTCGAGAGCCTTTCGAAATATCCAGGAAGATATGGGGAAGAGATACGTCATGGAATTTTGTTCGGTTGTTAAAACTTGGAGCTCACTGAGTTAGGATGGGTGCTGAAATGGATTGGTGTGATTAAACCGGCGAGGGAAGGACTTGCATGGAGTTGAAAATTAACATGTCTACTTTGTTTCCTCTTTGTGACTCGATTTCTTTTTAGTTTTTTTTTTTCTATTGTAGATATGTAGGAAGATGGAAATTTTGTATTTGTAGAAGCATCAAAACTTTGCATGAATGCACAAAATTGAAATTTAGTTAAATATTGATTGATAAAATTTATAATATTTTAAGAAAGAAATTTTACGACAATTGTTTTCAAATATCCTATCAAATATAGTTTCAGAATTTTGTTTTTTTTAAAAATATAAAATCTACGAAAAACCAATTCGTCTAAATTTTCAGAAATTTATTTTTCTAAAAACTTGAAAGGCTAAAAAAAAAACAGACAATTTCAGACACTAAAAAAAATACAGAATTCCACTATTAGATCATTGTAAGCTCACAGCTTTAAAAGGGTTTTGAGTGTCTGAAATTGTTTGTGTTTTTATTAGATCATTGTGAGCTTACTACCAAACACTCAAACATTGCTACTCACTCAAACTTTAGGAGAGGAGTATTGTGACATTATACAAGTTTTATGTTTTAGTCAATGTTCTTACATAAACGGTTTTGCGCTTCTTAAGCACTTTCTCGATATTGTGATGTTTTTATTGGAAGTTTTTTTGTGGAAAGATTGATGTTTTTCTAATGAAGAACGATCTTTTTTAGGTTGCAGGACCTTATATAGTCTATCTCTTAGACCAGCTAGGCGTGTTTTGTTCATATTGTACCAGTCTAGAATAATAAATTTAAATTAGAAAACAATACTTAAACCAAGTCGAAAAAGAAACAAATTATATCTAAAATAAAATGACATAAAGAAATAGAAAGAAGTAACATGCAAACACAAAATAAAAGTTTTAAAGTATTTAAAACAAAGATCAAATTAAATAAATAAAGTCAGAAATTGAAAATTGAGAATGTTTAAAATAGTTTTAGTATTGAGATTTGAATAATGAGGAAAATGGACTAAGACGATTTCATCAAAAAACTATAAAAAGTTAAATACAAAAAATGCAGCAAATTTATATTAATAGAAGACACATTACATTGAATTAAATTAATTTTTGATACTCTACTAGGCGCAATTACACTCCGCGAACATCGTTGTTTTTGCCCGAAGTTGGGCAAAATCATTTGTAGAGATTAAAAACTTCGGTAAATATATATCTAAATGAACAACTATGCATTTCTTCAATTTCCTACAATTCGCTTAAACGTACAGAAAATAATGCTAAATAATGATGTTGTTCTGTTTTTTAGTGCTCAACAAACTTTCTTTTGTATCTCTTTTCCCATTGACTCCATAAGAAATCCAACTTTAGCATTTCAATGACATAAGAGCTACTATTATACATGATTATTTTCATTTTATGTCACCCTAAAAAAAAACTTATACTTCCAAATTTGAATTGGTGTTTTTAAAGGGAAAAATAACTACAACTATTTTTAAAATATGTAATTTCGTTAAATTCTATTATAATACTACAAAATAACATTTTTTAATTATCGAAGCAAATTACAATCATTACTAGAAATTAAATAAATATAAAAATACACTTTAATTTTACTCGGGGTTCAATTGTAAAAGGTAAATATTATAGAGTCTTCGATTCATTTTCAACACCAAAAATCTCTATTTGTTTTCATAGTTACTGGATTTCAAATTTTTTCATGTACTTGAACAACAATTATGTATAACTATCGAATTTCAAAAAAGCTTTAATTAGTATATACTTTTAAATAAGAAAAAATTAGGTTTAACATCCAAAAATAAAACACAATTATACAAACTAACACCTCCCAAAAATTTTTTTTATCCCCCCCCTTAGCCCCAAATTTTCCCTTCATTGAGTCTTGGGTAATTTGTAAAATTTTCCTATATAATATTATTATCTTTTAGCTTTTCTAAAATTTTAATTTTCTTTGTTATTTCAAGAAATCACCCTTCTAAATAATATAATGTAAAAACTCTAACACAAATCCGCGCGTAGCGCGGACCATCCCCTAGTATGTTATAATAATTAAGCGTATGATTTATGTAATAAAAGTTAACAAGATCATAACTTTATGGAATTATATATCAACATTATAAGATATTTTAGGTATAAGACATGCCAAAACATGTTAAATTGGGCAATCTATTTTTTAAACAACAGTGATGGTTAAAATTAAATTAGTCAATTATTCTTAGTAAATTTGTTCAATATACTATACAAAAAAAAAATACATTTTCAATGCATTTACAAAATGCATTATAGGTACGCACAATATTTTTTTTTATTCATCTCTGTAAATGGTTGCACAATATCTCATGACACTCATATTTTTCACTTTTTTAAAAACTTCAAATGAATAGAAACAAAGTTCTCGGGTTCACAATGTCATAATTGTTAGCTAATCTTATTAGATGAATAAGAAAAACAATTTAACCCAACGTTAACCTAAACCAATACAAAAAAAGATATTGTTTCTTTAGCTTAGACATTAAAACTGTTACTTAAAAACATACATGTGAGGTACAAAAATAAACCAAACAAAAAGAAAGAACAAAAGAAAATTAAATTAACCAAAAAAACATGGTTTATTTTAAAACTAAAATTACGAAATAACAAAGATAAATAGAGAAAAATAAACAACATTGAGAGCAGAACATTGAAACATGAAAAAGTTTATCAAGAGGGAATAATGATTCAAAAAATCAATTAATAGCATACATCCACACTTGAGATTATTGATAATATAACACTATTACATATGATATACAAAACTAGGTAACTTGTCCGTGCTCTGCGCGGATTTATAGTTTTTTTACTAATAATATGCGATATTTACAATAGCATTTGTCATTTTACAACCTGCTGATCAGGACTTATATAATATTTATAAAGTTTACTATGTTGAATATATAAGCGTGAGCTATATATTTGATTAAATATGTAACTAAAAAAGATATTTGATCTTGGAGAAATTTATGAAAGAACATAAAAATTTATTTATTATTCAGTCAAACTTGTAAAAATATTTTTTTATTAGATTTGATGGTTATTAAGAGTCACGTACTCTATCTAATAATTAAAATTGAGATTTAACTGTTAAATTTTTTTTTCTAACGTCTAACTGTTAAAATCTATCTAATAATTAAATGTACTAAATAAAACTAAATAAAAAACTGAATTAAAATTAACGTGATTTAAGGATGAATAAATTATCATCAAATGAGTTATTCGTGTGCATATATATTTAAATTAAAGATTAAATTAAACCAATTAAATTCCATGAAGTTGTCAAGTCATAATATGTATTTAAATTAAAGATTAAATTAAACCAATAAAATTCCAGGAAGTTGTCATGTCATAATTTTGGGGTTGAAAATCATTGTGGTGAAGACATATGTCAAAGCGACTTCAAAATTAATGTATAGAGAATCTTAACAAAACAGAAAATACATAAATATATAATTTTGAAACACTTTTATATAAAATGTTATATAATAATAAATATTTATCAGTAGCACGGAACTAATCCCTAGTATTATATTAAAACATGTACCGGAGCAGAGAAAATATGGTATGGATGGAAGCTGAGTTGATGGTTCTTCGGTGAAGCATGTTGTGATGATATACAAGTAAGTGCTGTTGAGATTAGGATTCCTTATTGGAAACGTGGTTTGATCCATTCAATTCCGACTACAATATAATACTCCCTTTGTTTCATTATAATTAAGGTTTAAGATTTTTCACACAATTTAATAAACTTCTAATTTTGATACAATTTATCTCGTTTTTATAAAACATCATTAACTAAAATTATATCAACCAATAAAAAAATAGACTGCATAATTTGATTGGTTAAAAGATTCAAGTAGTTTAAAATTTTTGTATCGAAACTTGAAAACATCACTTATAATGGAACGAAAAAATTTCTATAAAACTTCACTTAAAGTGAAACAGAAAGAGTAATATCCTGAATAACGGTATCATTTCGATGATTCTGGATTTAAGTTTGTTTACTTCAGTTTCATATGCTAAACAAGCGAAAATTTCTTTGATGTATATTTTAAACTCTCCTTAACAAATTTTAATAAGTTTTGTTTTTTCTTATATCTTTCAATGTTTTTTGAAAACTTCACTACTCATTTCACATTTGTGAAGCGAAGGCTTTCTCACATGACCAAAATTTAATATAGAAAAATGCAAATTTCCTTTTCTTACAAAATTAACGTAATTAATGAAGACTTAAGAGTTAAGAAGAGAGGTACAGAGTTAGAATAACAGTTTTATTTTATGTACATGAACTAATCTTAGTACAAAGATTCCGAATTATTGACTTTGGATAATTTTATTAAATTCATTCATTATTATAGTATAATAAAACTCTCTTGTATAGAAAGACTTCAGAGGTAAGTTAAACACGTAACAAAGTTAGTTGCTTTGGATGATTAGATAAAGGCAAAAACTTTTTAATTTTGAAAGAAGAAAAACTTTTAAAGATTTTTAAAATTCAAGACGTTACGCTTATAAGGGTATTTTGGGAAACTCAAATTAAAAATCTTAACCTGTAAGTCTTTCACGAATCAGTATCGGATATAAATATCTATCGCATTGTCACGTTCTCAAACACAAGCACAAACACACACCGTATCTTTTCTTACATCAGATTCCCAAAATATAAAATTCAGATTCGAACGCCAATGGAGCAAATTCGAGGCGGAGATTCGTGTTATTGCGACGGAGGAAGTAGCCGGAACGATGAGATTGCAGTGGTTGGAGCGTCACTGCGATTCGACGCTTTGCCGGAAGAATGTATCTCCAAGGTGATTTCACATACGAGTCCACGGGATGCTTGCGTTGTCGCTTCGGTTTCGAAGACCGTTAAATTGGCGGCTGAGTCGGATTTAGTCTGGGAGATGTTTCTTCCGGCGGAGTACTCTTCTCTTGTTCCTCGATCGATGAATTTCTCGTCGAAGAAAGATATTTATTTATCTCTGGCTGATGATTCCGTTCTGATCGACGACGGCAAAAAGGTAATTTTTGGTCGAATCCGATTCTAGAATGTGAATCTTAGGGTTTCGTTATTATTTATACCTTATTGTTTGTGTGAAATCAGAGCTTTTGGTTGGAGAAATGTAGTGGGAACAAGTGTTATATGTTATCTGCGATGGAATTGAAGATCATATGGAGAGATTCTCCTGCTTATTGGCAATGGATTTCAGTTCCTGAATCCAAGTAAGACTCTCATCCTTTGTTTTTTCTCTGTTTGTGTGGAAATGTAATTTACAGAGAGTTTCTTCTGTGATTGTGAATTTTAGGTTTGAGAAAGTAGCAGAGCTTCGTAATGTGTGTTGGTTTGAGATTGCTGGTAAGATAAGTTGTCGAATGCTATCAAAAGGAACTCATTACTCTGTTTATCTAGTGTTGAAGAGAGCAAGTAGTCGTTCACACGGTTTCGACCATGCCCCTGTGGAAGCTGGGGTTGGGTTTGTGGGTAAAGAAGCTGCCAAAAAAATTGTGTTTCTCGAATCTGGCGGTGGGGATTCACGCAGCGGTTTTCGTTACTCTGGAGTATCGCACGCGGCTGTGTCTAGAGCGTTCAGGCTGAGGCGTCCTTGGATGCGGTTTCCGAGGGAGGATGTTGAAGTTGAAGGAGATCAGAGTGAGAGCGGTAGAAATGTGGAGGAACCAAAGGAGAGAGGAGATGGGTGGAGTGAAGTGGAGCTTGGTAAGTTTTACATCAATGATGGAGATTGTGAAGATGGTGATGAAATTGAGATTACTATAATGGAGACTCAAATGGGACATTGGAAGAGTGGTTTGATTATTCAGGGAATTGAAATCAGGCCTGAAAGAAGAAACTAATTTGGTCAAAATTTACACAGTTTCATGTATCAAATTGTGTTCTTTTGAAGTAGGAACACACAAAACCGTGTTCTAATGTGTTGGAGTTAATTTATACTATGGAGTTCCTGATATGAAAAAAGCAAACATGTCTTTTGTACTATCGTCTGAGTGTAGCAAATCAGCCTCTAAAAGAGGTCGAAGCCAAACATAAAATGTGTCTTCGATTCTTAAATTTTAGTTTTTTTTTCGGTACAAGAATCTCCGATAAAGAGAAACCAAAGAGATCATCCATCAAGAAAGATAAAGGTAAACAGTCAAATACTTCATCTATATTGTAAGGAAATAGTCGAAAGCTATTTGCCAATCAATAAACGCATCAATGCCACTGTTGAGACATGAAGGTCTTTGTGGTTTTGAAACTCCATGCTTGCACCGAAAGTGCCGAAACACTAGGTCTCTGAAAAGGTGGTCACAAATAAGACGAGAGAGAACTCTCGCGACCAAAGCCCTTAAAATATCAAATCTTTGCCAGACTTAGGAAGATTTCAGGAGAAAGCCCAACTTGAACTGATATCAAGGATGAGGGAAAAATGTTTCTGAAAGACGAGAGGTTTGGAAAGAGAATATCCTTCAATTTTTTTTATCTTGAAAGCTCCAAAGATTTGAACATGTAGACGAAAGAGTAGTTCAACACTTTTATTCATAGAGAGACTAGTCGGAATAATATATATCAATAAATTTGAAGGTCTTGTCTTGAAAGTATACTTTATAATGGAGGAAACATAAACTACTCCATATTTGAAGAAAAAGATCTCCTCATACACAGTACAAGCACTTTCCAAATTGGAAGTTATTATCCCTTAACGTCTAGGAAATGTTATCTACGGCCTTCGGGAAAGAACTTGTCGGCTCGGCATAAAAAGACATTGTTAAGAATACCGACGGGAAAATGACATTTATGGCCAGCTAGAGAATGACATCTATGGCCATTGGACAAGCAACTATCGGCTCGATATTTAAACACACCATGATTAGTACGAACGAGAAAAGGGCATCTATGGTCGACGAGATAATGGAAACTATAACTTTTGGGATCTTCTTTGTATGTTACTTTAAGATTCCTCAAAATTCCGAAATAAACACATTTTTTCAGAATATATGTGACCGAAATATTCTCTCCACTATAGAGGAACTTAGCAAAATTAACAATCTCTCCAGATAGAAGGATGTCCGTACAATCCAAGGGAAAATCGAAGAGATTATACTTGGATACTCCACATCGTGAAGAAGAAATAACACCAGATTAAGGACCATAAAATTTTGGTGATGGGTTGTCGAATGAGGAGTGAACAGACCTGGGCCTTTGGCCCATCAGACCCAAAACCACTAAACACTATGTTTGGTCCACTAAGTGTTAAGCCCAAGACTGACCCAAACGATGGAGCCTTAGGGCTAGGGCCCCTCTGACAAGTTCCATGTAGAGAATTGGACGGTTGGTGGACAAAGTTGAAGAGAATGGGGTGGAGACCTTTTCCAGTGCGGCGGAGATAGAGAGCCAACTTCACCAATAGACCATCGGGCTACGTCGGAGCCCTTATCCGGCTGAGGAACCACATTTTTTGGATCCAAAGCCTTGCCGATATAAAATTTAACCGAGGCTCAGATCTGGGTTTAATTGGACTTTAGCCGTTGAATGAAGCAGTGGCAGACGTAACATCCACAAAGGTTCCATGCAGCGACAAGCAAGAGCGCCGGGAAGAAGAACAAACATCGGGATTTCCCATATAAGTTCGAACGTTGACAGGGCTAACAGTGAGAAATGGTGCACCGTTCAGGAGAAGGGAGGGCACGAAAGTTTGAATCACATAGTCTGATGGACACACTTCAGAACCATTTAGCCTCACCATCATTTATAGCTCTGAATTGCAAAGGGAGTCACGAATGTCTGGGTGGGTCGAACTTCAACAAGATTATGAGATCTAAGAGTCCACCACTCATTAGATCTGGTCAAAAATCTCAAAGTACATGCGCCAACACCGATCTCAAAGTCTGTGAGCCGAATCTAAGGCATTGTGAGAGTTATACTCGTGGAGCCACCGTCGCTCTCCGAATATATGGAGAGCATATGAGAGCAAAAAAACACGAGCACCGGAGACGGCGTCGCCACACGACATAACCAATGATGATACCAGGTAAAAACGGTGACATTGCGAGACAAGAAGAAAAAATGAGAAGGGAAATGAAGAGACAGCAAACAAAGTAACCAAGATGGCAAAACAAAGAAAAGAAATGGCGATGTTGGCGAGCTCTGATGTCACCAGCGTCGAAAATCGAAACCTTCGACGCTCTCTCGATCTCCTTGCTTGAGAGCTTCTACTCTATAAGACAATAAACTGTGATTTGTTCTTGCTGTATGCTATTAGTGAATGTTGATGCGAATTTTAGTTTCTTTTCAACTTGATTAATTTAAATTTTGGTCTTTCTCTCTAATTATTATTTTTAAATTGACTTTTAAGTTAGGTTTTTTAAATGAGTTATAAACAACTAAAACAATATATAACGAGAGTTCTAAATAATAAGAAAATTATTATTAATTTTGAGGAGGCAGATGAATTTGTTGATAAAGTAACTATTTTCAAGAATAGTCGATAAAATAGTTTAAAAATTATTTTACTAATATATACTCCCTCCATATCATTTTAGTTGATGTTTTAAAAATTTTTTGTTTCACTTTAGTTGACGTTTTTAATTTTCTATACAAATATTTCAACCTCTTTGACTTTTGTGCTTAATTGAATTTCGCTGTGTATTTTTCGTTGGTTGATGTAGTTTGTTATAAATATTTTTTAGGTATACAAGAGAAACAGAATAATTTATGTTTTTCTTAATATATGTGCATAACTTTAAACATTAAGTATATTGATACAAAGAGAGTATCTATACTATTAAAACAGAAGCACAACAACTTTACCTACCGTGTGATATTACTAACTTTGGACTCTTATATCTATTATATTAAAACAGAGGCTTACTTTTTATCTGCTTAAAAAAATTGTCATTTAAATTTGGACATATTCATATCCCATTGGAATAATTATAACATTCATTATTATTTGGTTAAAAATACAATATAAATATTGTTAATCTCATGTTATATTTTCCAATCCCATCTATAATTAAATTGTATAGAATTATGTTTTATTATTAATCACTTTATACATTATATGTATCAATATTTATATATTTACATGTTAGCATACATGTATTGATAAACATATAATAATGTTCAATACAAGACTATATATTTAATCATATATTATTGATTTTATAATAAATCGGTTTTGATATACATATATCTATACTATAGTATATATGACAATTATTTTAGTATAAATACACATGTGTAAGTTAGGTCTAGACGTTCGGGGTTCCGTCCATGTTCGGGTCAGGTTTGGATCCCGAACTCCAGTCCTATAGAATCCATTCTGGTTTTTGAAAAGTTCGGTTTGAGTTTTTTTGGGTCGGTCGGATTTTATAAAAGTATTTAACCCGAATAGATCCGATACTTTTTCAGGTTCAAGTACTTTCATGTTTTCAGATTCAGGTTCATGATTTTTTCAGGTTTCTTCAAATTTATTAGAAATTCGACTTTTTTAGATATTTTGAGTTTTTTGGATTTGGATTCGGTTCGGTTTTTTTTATTTTTATTTTTTGTGTGTTTCAGGATTCGGGTTCGAGATTTCGGATTAACATAGGCAAGTATATGGGTATAAGGGTATAAAGATAAGAATGTATATATATGTGCGTGCAAAAATTTAGGGCACCCATATACTATTTCGAGTTTCGGTTCGGTTCAAGTTAAACCTGAAACTTGAAATTACGTGGAAAACGTTCCAATTTTTTCACATTTTTCCATTTTTTGTTTCAGAGTAAAGATTTGGTTGTTAAGAAAATAAGATGTAAATAGTTAATCTTATTCATATAAACATTTTCCTAATACCAAATTCTAAAGAGAATAGTATCCACAAAATATTATTAATTCATATAAACAAATAAGGTTTTATGATAAAGCTTAAAACAATTTAAAAGAAAGAAAGTTATGGTTGTTCACATAATGTTTTTTAATTAATTAATCAAATTTAATCACATATAAACATTTGCCAAATAAAAAATTTGAAAATAATAACTATATATAAAAATAATATATAACTAAATGTGAATATAATAAAAATATATATTTACAGTGTGCAGAGGTTCAACTCTATTTAATATAATTATACACCCTTATATCGCACATCACCATTTAATTGTTCAATTCATTGAATCAGTTAATTAATTTGGTAAATTAGTGAATGATTATCCTTTCAATTTTTAATTACTTCTAAAAATACACTTCACTAATTAACAATTACAAAATGAAATTTTATAACTGAACTGGATAATTTTTTGGGTCGTGAGTCGATGTGGTTCAACCGGATTCAACCGGGTTTAATGGTATTTTTATAAATAATATTATAAAAGAGAATAAATATATTATTTTTAAATAATATTATATTTGAGAATAAACATATTATCTTAAAATATACATAAAACAATTAAAATAATAATATTTTTAAAATTAAAATAAATTAAATTTCAAGCTTAATATATGAACCTGGTTCGAATCTGGTTCAACGGTTCGTCATTTTCCAATTCTTTACCGGTTTGATCGGATCTTTTAATCGGTAATTCTCTTTAGGTTTATTATTGATACAACCCGGCTATATTTCCGGTTTACGATCAAATCCTGTCTGATCTCTAGATCGTGAATATGGTATGATAAGCTAAATTTCATTTTGATATTGATAATCCATATCGTTAATATGTTTCAATAATACAAAATTATTTGTTCTTAACTGTAATTTATTTATAATAAAAATTCATACAATAATCTTTACATTTCTTTTGTATTATATTATACTAAAAATTGAATTCCTCGCTTTGAATGCGCGGATCAAAATCCAGTTTATCTTATTAAAACAGAAATACCTTATGAAAATAATCTTACTCTAACGTGGTATATTACGTAAAATGTCATTGTCGCTAAACTATGATATTTAATTTATTACAATTATGTTTTTGTTATCCCGATATATATGAAAATTTAAAATATTTTTTTCTACAAATTTAAAATAAAACTATATTTAAAAAATATGTATATTACAATATTAATATTTTCAAAATAAGATTTGTTAAAAAAGTAAAAAAAAATCATAGAGTAATAGAATTTAAAATAAATTATAAAACTTATAAAAATAATTTATATACACTATAACATTTAAATTTATTCATGTGATGTTTTTTTAAAAAAATACTCTAACGGATTTTGTTTCACAGTATTTCGGCTATCGAGTATTACGGAACCAAATTTGTATCGGAATTCATACGAGTATAAAAAACCCCGAAAAATCCTTAATTTTCAAACCTAAATCGAACCCAAAGTTCGAAATAAATGAAAAATCTAAAAATTTTGAACTTGAATCCAAAATGTGAAACTCAAAATAACCGAATACTCTGAACTTAATATTTGTAAAATCTGAACATGATCAATCATAAATTAAATAAATAGAAATTAAATATAACACTTGCACAGTCGTACTAGTTAAGCTCTAGTATATTATTAAAAGGGGAGTACCTTTTGAAAATAACTTTATTATGATGTTGAATATTACACAAAATGTAATTGTATTTAAAATTTATCATAATAAATTCATTAATGGAACTTACGATCTTTTTAACATTATTCCTAAATCATATACCCATTAATAATATACCAAACCTGATTATATTAAATATTTTTTAATAAGATAAAAAGTCCATTTAATTATAGATATTTCAAATTCAAAATGAAATATAATTAAAAAATTACACTATTATATTAATATTTTCAATAAAATTTATTTTAAATGTAAAAAAATTATAAAGCTTAAAAATTTTTTTAAATATAAAAATTTAAATTTAGTCATCTCATGTTTATTAAAAAAGAAACTGTAATTTATATTTTCTTCTCTAAACAAATATTGAAATTGCCTTAAGAAAAAACTAAAGAACAGTTAAAGTTTCAAAAAAAAATTAATTCACTAACTTTCGATATATATTTGTTTGTAATTTAATACAATTTTTTAATATTAGATTAATTGATACAAAATAATTTTCAAAGTTGACAAAAACATCTTTAAAATGGATTATATACAAATTAAATTTGATTTTCTTAAGAAACTAATATGTTATCTAATTTCATATAAATATTAATGAAAGGTCCATTGAGAATCCTATGAATATGTCATAATATACCCGAAAAAAGTCTCAGTGCGCCAAAATCACTAACTAATACTAATATAATAATATTCAAAAAACTTTATTAAATTATAAGAATAAAAATAAATTTAAAGTTAATAATTTAGTATATAATTAATCAATTTTGTTAAGGCTTAGAAAATCTAGTCATTTATAAGTCGGATTAACAAATCATGTGTCTTGTATCATTTATAAAATATGTTTAAATCATTTTCTGATTGGCACAAATGAATCTGCATCATTTTTATAAGCCGGATTAACTCCAATTTCTTTTGACTCCAATTAAATGATGTTAATATGTGTCATTTGCAAAAAATAAAGTAAAAATTTGCATCAATCATAACCATTGATGTAAGTATTTACTATCATTTTAATAATTGATGTTAAATATTTGTATCAATTCTTAAGTGATGTTATATAACATACACAGTAAAAATAATGCTGAAATGTAAATAGATTTATTAAATCAAAAATATAATACTAATAATAATATTAAGATTTAAACAATTATTTTAAATTAATTTTAATAACAATATAGATTGAAAATATTTAAGAAATTTAAAAATTACTTAGGGTCAAGTAACCCTAAATAACTACTAAAAATTAAAGTCAAATTTGAATAGAAGTTAAAGTCGAAAACTACAAAAGTTATAAATATTTATAGGACTATTGTTCCTTCACCTCTTCTTTGAGTTGTGGATGTTGCTTGATCACCTAGTTTATGATATTAGGATATTTCACGCATCAAAATTGCTCGATGAATTCATGAATGAATGTTAAATGAACAAATTTTCTTAGACCAACGGAAGTTGATGTTTAAGCAATTTGTGAACCTATCAAACCTGTTAGAATGCATGTTTAATATTCAAAAATCAATGGAAGTTAGTGTGTAGGATCCTAATTCATAGTGAATTAGCGCTACAGAAGTAGGTTAGTTCAAATTTAGCGATTTGAGTTCGAGATGGTCTTTAAGTGTTTCCCTAAACAAATACACAATCATGATGAAATGAATTCTCCGAGAATACCTTGTGCCAACGTTTTTTCTCGATTGTTTACAACCCGACTCTATTTGCTGCTTTTTGTTTGTTTGCTTTCGATTTTAGTATCTCAACAAACTTTTCCTTTTTGTCTTATCTCATGCTTGGTCTATTGTTCTTCGTGCAATCATTGGTGTAACACCCCCAATAAAATCTAGATCAAAGTCAACTTAATTAACCGCACAACAATTAAACAAGAACATGTACGCCCAACTAAGCAAACCATTTACTAAACCGGAGATGCTACTGATGTACGCCCGAACACTCGGACCAAGAACTCTGAAACACATTCAAGAATTCCCGAACCGAAATCCAAACGTACATCCCTAGAGGAATTAGCCTTCGGTCGGTCGTCCCAAACTAACCCGCTAGTTGGTTCGTCCTGGACCAAGACTCCGTTTTCAGGTGAAACTTAGGTTTTAGTTATTTAAACATTTTATACATTATATATATTATGTGTTAAACATTATACACCTTGAGCCTAATTCTCCAAAAATTCGTACGTTATATAACACAAACATAACTTTTAGCAAAAAAGGGGAAAAGAAAACTACACCGGTCACATCGTCTCCTCCACACCCATTAAGTCTCCCACTAATGGTTTCTTGAAAAACAAAGAGTCTAATGAGCAACTAATTTGCTCAGTGAGAAACGGGTCTAAGCTAACTTACCGATACGAGATGTACATAATACTAAACAAGCAACAATATATCATAACGTCCAAACAACCTATGCCAACACTTAAATAAATATCATGCAATGCAACACACATCCACTCCCTCGAGAGTGGTTGATCCCGTTGGATCATCGAGGCTTGGCCCTCGTCATTAGTAAATCCACCCACTACAATCCACAATCCAATCCACATCCCTTCTTGCGCTCATTGACTCTAGAGACAAAGTGTAAAAAGCCTATGACCCAGATCACACACACTTGCCGCATCGTCATGCGACCTGCCCACACCGGTCGAGGGTAGCTAGCCCTATCACCGTGCTCAACATAACCTGTCGGGACTAATTTTGGTACGGTCCCGACAAGCTATGACCTCTAGGTGGATACCAATGACTCTTACGACACTCTACCCGAGTGTCGGACTCACACTACGGGTTCCTCACCAAGCGAACCCGTCGCAATCAAATCCGGATTCCTCACCAAGCGAATCCGGGACAAACAAGTTACATTTGTCCGAACCGATGTTCAAACAATATAACCCCATTATCATGCATGCTATATCACATTAAATTCACCACATATAGCAATATGCTATACCCTCCGAGCCGAAGCCCGAACGATATAACCCAATATCTCTCACAGCATGCATGCATCACGAAAATCATCAAATATCACATGAACATCATGCCATCAATCATCATGCATCACATAATCTTTAATCATTATTCTCATTAACCGTTTTCCTATGTCCGTCCATATATTTATCATTTTTCATGCTTCTACGGTTCCACACATACCACACAAATTCTCTTGTTTTGCACGCGCTAACCGCACAAACACATACAACCCTATAACCGAGACTCAACTTAGGGTTCAGATTAAGTGGTCGGATTAGGTCCAGGAAAGGTTCAACTCTTACAGAAATTTCAGCAGAGTTTCGGACCTCTAAACCTGTAGTCTAGATCAATAGAAAAAGATTTCCCCATGCTCCGTTAGTTGGAAATGGGATCCGAACCTATTTCCACACTTAGGTTACCAAATGCTAAGGAAAAACTAAAACTGGAAGTTCTTACATGAGAATTTCCTGTTCGGACAACTTTTTCTACGGTCGGACAAGATTCTACTACGGTCGGGCAAGGTGTTTCACGGTCGGATCACGTTTTCTTCCGGGGAGAATTTGTTCTACGGTTAGAGGATGTAAAAACGGTCCTAAGGGGTTTATATAGGGCTGGAGACTCGGTGGGCAAGGTTTGGCACGAGCAAATGCTTGTTGTCCGCAAGCACGAAGTGTCAGGCCGATAGAAGCTGCAATACACACTGCTCGGTCCGTCTGCTGACACGTGTCTAGCTGCTTCTGCTGAAGTAGACAACCAGACAGGTGAAGCAGGGACACAGATATACTGCTTGTCACCCATCCGGACGTAGCTGCTTCCCGACTAAGCGCATTCGGACGTGCAGAACGATCGTTACACTAATCCGACTGTGTCGTACACCATCCGGATGGTCGGGAATTCCATTTCTTCGAGTAAAACTCAACTTTCTCCGAGCAAATTTCTCACCATTTATTTCCAAGACCATTCCACTTCTGTCATCTCAAGGATAACTTCCCAACACATTTTCCCGATCATTTAAGATGTTTTAGAACGATCCGTCGGCGTTTCCAATCCACTAAATTTCCTAAGGAATCTTCCCGTGCCGCTACTTCTTCATGATTCTAACTTTAAATTTTTGGCTTCTCTTATGTAACTCAACTAGCACTCTGCTTACCGCTTCACACCACCGGCTAGTTCGGTATACATCCTTTGCGGTTTAATAAAACCATTTCAACGGTCTTAAGGAGTAATCTTCCCGACCAATCTTATCTTTTTTCCCATGAGTAGTTTACTTTACCCAATTTTACTTGTATCCCGACCATGACTCTTTCTAAATCTTTAGGTTTGACTCTAATTTCCGTCCATTCCGCTTCAACTACAGACTTTTCGGTACTTAGGGTTTTTACCCGAACTTACTAACGCTCATCTCGACCATTTAGTTCCAAAATATTCTCTCATGTAAAATCCATTATGTGGCTTTACCCGCACCTTACACAATCCTTAATACGTTGATCATTCACTAAAACCATCTTTGGTTTGTCTTCTCGATCGTTATCCTTCTTCGATCATTCATTAGGCCTCGCCGTTTTCTAATTCTTATTGAGGGTTATTACAATTGGTCTCTATTGATTTGATCCCAAACCACTACAACATACATATATGTGCGCTTGTAGTTGTTTATTCGGGTGAAAACCTGACCTATCAAACATCCCCTTCGATACAATTTTGAAAAAAATAGAGCATAAACTTATAGATTGAAGGTCCATCATTTGGGTAGGAGGCATAACTTCAGGAATTAAGCACAAACGCGTGTGATTCCACCCTTCTGGCATCGTTGAGTTATTAAAAAGGCTATGCACATCGTCTGTGATCTGCTCCTTAATAGTTTCCCAGTTTCTTTTAAAGAAGGATCCAATAAATCCATCCGGATCGGGTGCACTGCCACTACTTATGGAAAAAGATGCAAGTCTGATTTTATCATCCGTAATAGGCTTGGTCAGATCACTATTCATCTTTTCATCAACATGGGGTATCGATCCATCGAAAACATTCACGTCTTGATTACGCAATGAAGAAGTAAAAAGGTTCTGGAAGTATTTTCCAGGAATTTCTCCTTTCTTCATATTGTTCATTTGCTCAAAACCATCTTCATCAACCAAGAAGCTAAGACTGTTTTCTGCTCTTGTGGATTTAACCGAAGTGTGAAAAATTTGGTGTTACGATCTCCTCCTTTAAGCCATTTTGCTCGACTATTTTGTCGCCAAAACTCTTCTCCTCTCTATAAACAATAGCTACTTCTTGTTTGAGAGTATGGATTCAGTTGAATTGGGGATGAAACAACGACATTTCATAATCAATCTCCACCAGTATATCACTGATTTTCTTCAAAGATTTCTTGCCACTTCATTTTTTCCAAGCATTGATTTCTTTTCTACATTCTACCAACATCATTAACGTGGAGCCTTGTGCAGGTTGAGACTTTTTCTGCCATACTCGCTTAATAATTTCCAGAAATCTCAGAACATTGGCAATTCTTTTGTCAAACTGAAACTGTCCACTAAATAGCTCATTGTCACCAATAAGCTTCACTAGTATTGGACGATGGTCGGAGCCAAGCCGTTCTAAAAACCACTGATGACTCTGTGAAAACATAGTTTCCCAGGCCGGATTCGCAAAACATTGATCAAGTCGGCATTGAATCCATTGTTTCCTGCGAACACCGACCCAAGTAAAACTATTACCGGTGCTTCCCACTTCACTTATGTCACAATTGGAAATAAGGTCTGTGAAGTCTTTAAAAGTGTCATGATCCAAACCCTCTAAATGGTTCATAGGTGCCTAAGTTAAACCTGGCCTAAAGCCACGATACCCTCGTTAAAGTATTAACAAAGTATTTAGAAAACGTTTGATTTTATTTTTAATTTCAAATTTTTAGCAACGTTTGATTTTTATTTTGGTAAAATATATAATGTTTGATTGTTTGGAAGAAAACGTTCAAAATTTGTGAGATTTCAGTTTATAGTAATATGTGAGAAGAGTTTAAGAAAATGATTTGGTTATTTGTATCAGCAGAATGCATTTATTTTTTCCATTTATTTGTCCTAAAATAAATTCACAATTAAGCATGTTTGTATTGGAGTATTATTAGGACGAGTGATCTTTCGGAAAATGAATTCCGGAATCGTACAATTGAGGACAAATCACAGGAAAAAATTGCATGGTGCTTTAGAGGGATAGTAAATTAACTCTTTAAAGTCTCCCAGAGTAGAGCTCTCGATAGTCGGACTGGGTAGTCTTAGGGGCAAGAGAAGATGTTGGGACACACATGAGGAGCAAACGGGGTGATACAATTTGGTATCAGAGCTGNAGGGGGGGGGGGGGGGTATTCAATACGGTAAAACCAATCCAATCTAAAATGAAATAGATTATATGGTAAGGATATGGTTTTTTTTTTTGACATCTATATGGTAAGGATATGGTTGTACTATATAAATTGTTTGGATGTATTGTTTTAAAATCGTCAATACGATTATGGTTTGGATATTAACCGAGAAAACAATTAGTTCAAAATTTCAATATAATAGTATATATATAATATACTTTAAAATTTTATACTCTAAAATTTAAAGCAATCTATATATCATGAAAAATATAATTTTAAAAGTTTCTAAGTTTTAGTTTACACTAATGTAATAATCCTAATTTTAATGTTTTTGTTTGAATATTATTGTTATGAGAATCTTTAATAACTTCGTTTTATTGTTTGTATCATAAACAATATTTATATAAATATATGAGTCATATACAGTTTTTTTTGTTTAAAACAATTATATTAATAATTTCTATGTTATAAGTAGTTACCATTTTTACTGAAATCAAAATAAAAAAAAAATCAAAAATATAAATTAAGCAACTAATGATTATGGTTTATGGTTTAAAAATGAATAAACTGAAATTCGAGTGTATCAAAACCGAACTAAATCAAAATAGATATGGTTATTATATGGTAACAATTTGTTATACACCGAAAAGCCTGAAACGAAACGATATCCATATCAAACATCCATATTGATGAGTCTGGAGTCATGATTCACATCATTGGGGCTAATGATCATGATGCGTAATTAGGGTGTTGCACTCTATAAATGGGAGTGAATGTACGACCCCAATTTTATAGAGAAAAAGTGATGTGTGAGGAGAGATTACGAAAATGATTTGGCTATTTATGTCAACAATGTGCACTTATCTTTTTGGTCACTTGTCCTGAGATAATTTTGCAGTTAAATGTGTTTGTGCTAGAGTAGTACTCGATTGGGTAACCTTTCAGGAAGTAATTTCAGGAACTGTACAATGAAGGAGAAAACACGGATAAGGAGTGTGTGGTGATTTTCAAGGAAAATTAATCAACTCTTTAAAGTTTCAAGAGTAACGCTCCTTACATCAGACATGGTGGGCCTGCCGACCCATAGCGAGTGCTAGGGAACACTAGAGTGAAGGGTGGTGTAATATAAATTGGTATCAGAGTCGAACCCACATGAATGTGGAGTCACGAAGGATGATACCATCTGAGGTGACTGTAACACCCAATCTAGGTTAAGTTAAAATTGACTTAATTCGGGTACAATAATCTAACAAGATCATGCATGACCACCAAGGAACCTTTATCGAACCGAAGATGCTATCACCACACATCAGACATTCGACTCGAGGTTTCTAAAACAATTCAAAATCCTTAGCTCAAATACTCCAGTGCGTGTATCCTACCAAATTCAAATAAAGCTTTTCAACGCGAACCCGAACTTGAACCCCGATATGAACTCCGTTCAAGTGAAACTAAGGTTTTGGTTAACTTAAACATTTTTATACATCATATACATTATTATTCAAACATCATACAATCATTATACACATTGAGCCTCGTGCTCCCAAAATTCATACGTTAAATAATACAAATATAAGTTTAGCATAAAGGGTCAGAAAACTACACCGATCAAAATGTCTCCTCCATGCCCGAGGTAACTTACAACTGGGTACCTGCAAAACAGAGAGTCTAGTGAGAAATTAATATTCTCGGTGAGAAATGGCAACTAGAGGAAACACAAAGACTTACCAAGTATGCAACACATAAAAAATATATAAACATTACACATATAATAAACCAAGCAATCAGGTAACTCAAACATCCACTCCTCTGAGTGGTTAGATCCTCATAAATCATTGAGGCTTCCCTTTGCCATTGGTAATTCAACCTGTCATAATCCATCTTAAATCACACTTATGCACACATTGACTCTAGACACAAAGTCTTAAAAGCCAATGGTCGAATAATCCATCTCATGACCATGTACTCGTGTCTTGTCCATAACTAATTTTGGTATAACTCCGGACAAGACACATCCTCGAGTGCCTACTAATGACTTTCATGACGCTCCTCATATAGTGTCAGATTCTAAAAAATTTCTCCTCAACAAAAGTATGTGACTCTATGGGTTTTGCACGAAGTGGACCCATTAAAACCTGCTCAAACATGTTACATCTTCCAAGTCGAGGCCAGAAGCGATATAACACAATCAAATTCATCGCATAATCATACATCACAATGATCACGCATCACAATCATGTTTTGCCCTCTATGCCGAATTCCAAACAATATAACCCAATATCTCACACAGTATACATTATACATTCATCATGTTATCATAATCATGTATCGGGCAATACTCTCGTTTTTCACGCACTAATCGTACATTCAACATTCAAAACCTTAAACCAAGTCTCACTTTGAGTTTAAGATTAGGGGGTCAGATTGGTTCGGGATAGGTTTAGCTCCTACCGGGATTTTGGCAGATTCTCAAACTGCGAACACCTTAAACTTAGACCCAAAATATGTATTTCTCAATATTTCGTTAGCCGGAACCAGGATTTGAGCCAATTCATGTACTAAAGATAATAAGCTAAAGGGAAAAGCTAAGCTAGAATTTTTACCTTCATATTCGGTGGGTTCGAATACTACAATTATATGCTACTATCGAATGTTGCGGTCAAAAGTCATTTCCACAATCAGATCTAAAATTTTTACATTCGGGATTTAGTTTCTATTGTCGGATTTTGGTGTGTGATCGATCTAGAGGGTCACAATGGTTTATGTACGGGAGAAATGATGGTGGATGGGAAAGATGTGTGCAAGCACGAGGTGTCTTTGGCCGCTCACACAATCCAATAGGAAACCGGCTGGTAGCCAAGTGACTCATTAACTGGTGGTGCGTTCATATGCTTATTTTTCTATAAACCCTCTTCATCTGAAGCACTCTCCGAAGCAAAAAGCCAAGCAGCTCAACCAACACAACAACATCTTCTTGACCCGAATTTGATCATAATCCGGACGTGCTAAATGATTCTCGTTCGGTTTTGAATGTACCGAAAGCTTTTTGAACAGTCAAGAAAACTATTTCTCGACCAAAATCAATTTTCTCACTCCAAAATATTTGTGAATTACTCCTAAAGTCATTCTTACCTTAACGGCTTAATAATTTTTTTTGGCTATATTTTAGACCAGCTAAAACGTTTTAGGTCGAATCGCGAACATTTGCAATCGATTAAATTTTCCAAATAATATTTTTGTACCATTACTTCTTTTAAATTATAGTTCTCCTTAAGCAGCTCAAACAACTCTCTACTTTTAGTTTTATGTTATTCGACTAATTCCTTGGCATCCTTTGCGGTTTTTCCATACTCCCTTCCACAAACCTTTCGTATCGTCTTGAGAAGTAATTTCTTCGACCAAATTTACTTATGTCCCGACCATGCCTATTTTTTAAAAAGTCCCTTGTATTTGATTTCACGTTCCCCGACACTACTCGTCTCAGCCATTTGATTTCCGTACAATTTCCTCGTGTCAAATCTGTTCTGAAGTATCACTTGTGGCTAACTCACCCGTCTATATCTAAATTGTTCATCAAACCATATGTAGCGCATTTTCTCGAGCATTATTCTTCTTCAACCATTATTTTGATCTCGTTTGTGTACTAGTTCGTATTAAAGGTCATTAAAGTGACAATCCTCAACGAAGGCACTGCGCTCTGTAAGTGGGATAAGATGTGAAGACTCTAATTTATAGAAAATAGTGGTGTGTGAGGAAAGCTTAAAATGAATGATTTGGCTGTCTTTCTCACTAGAGTGCCTTTGTTCCGAAAGAAATCCACAAGTAAGTGCGCTTGTACAAGAGTTGTATTGAGATGTGTTACCTTTCGGGAAGTAAAATTTGGAATTATGCGAGTGAGGAAAAATCATATGAAAAGATCGTGTGGTGATTTGCAGAAACAATAAACCAACTCTTTAAAGTCTCACATAGTATCTCTCTCGACCGTAGCCAAGATGAGCATGTGAGTCTAGAGAGAGGTGTCGGGACACACATGAAGGACGAGTGAGGTCTTACAAAAATATATATCAGCACTTTAGAAAAAAAAAATATAGACTTTTGGGTTTTGTTTAGATTTTTTATTTTGGCAAAGAGATTTCATTACTAATTTAAAGTCATAGATATTAGATATTAAAATTAAAGCTATTACACCAAGTTATGGTACATGACTTACATCCGAGTTTTGCATTTTTTTGTCACACTATCCACAACCAGAATAGCTTCCCTCCTTACATGTTTAAAGCGAAACCAAGTTGTTTTCTATCCAATTTTTTGATGTCCCTACCATAATAGATAATTTCTTCCTTCCCCTTTGATTCTTCATTAGTTTGTCGTGGTCATATCCAAAATGACACTTAAATATTTTGTTTTCTCCCATAAATAGGACATTTTATATCCTAATCTCTTGACTTGGAGAACAATTTCTCTTAAAGCCACAACTTCTACATCTTATAGAGAAAATGTTGGACTAAAGGAAGCATGAACTTTCAGAAATGGTTAGTCCTTTGTGTTATATAGTATCTAGACTATTCCATCATTTGTGCTTGTAATCCAAGATGCATATACACAACAAAGATAGTTGTAAGTTATATGATCCATAAGAGTCAAATCTCGGATTTCATTGTGTCATTATGGAAATATATTGAGCTTTCGTCTCTTGCTGCCTACTAATCTCATCTTGATTAACTACGTACACCCACAGTTTCATATCCATTACAGTCTTGCTAATAACATCATGAATGGATACTTCCTGTTTTAGAATATGGGGTCATTCCTCATGTGCCAAATCATCCAACTTATAAAGGTAACCAATCTACATTGCTTATTACCTTTTGGCACATGTAAGACTAACACATGGACAATGGTTTTAATATGATAAATTTTAAACTTCTCTTGCCACTTATGGATAAGTAATGGTCTCCACATCTTCTCCATACAACTGGCAATTCGAGTTCACAATATATCTCCCATATTTTGTGTAGAACCATTTCATTTTATCCTCAACATTGTGATCCTAAGTTTAATAAGATTTATCCACCGTATATCCTTTGGTTGGACCAATTTCATGAGCCTTGCATCATCCCAATCACCATTCCTTTTATTTAAAAGTTGGGCAACCTTCAAACCATGATCAATATGTGTATTATTGTTTGCATGTACTGTTGGTCTTCCTTTTAGCAACCAAGCTTTATTACTTCTTTCATTTCCAAAAGACCAGTATATGTCTTTCTTAATTAGTTTATTCTCTTAGACAGTACTTCTCCAAATATGGCTTAGTCTTGATCCTATTCCAGCTTTTAGAAAATTGGACCATGGATAGTATTTAGCTTTGAAAACTCTTGACACCCAGAAATTCTAGCTTTTGCAACAATCTCCGACTCTATTTTGCAACCAGAGAAATGTCAAAGTCCCTGAAATCTCTTATATCAATTCATCCATCGTTCTTGGATGATGTAATATTCTTCCAAGAGATCCCAGAAGTTTTGTTGATATCCTTTGCAGAGGACCACAAAAACTTGTGGATTGCATTTGTTATATATGTGGTGATCCTTCTTGAAAGAATGAAGCAGAACATGTTGTAAGTTGGTAAGACAGTGGCACTGCCTTTATCAATGTCTCCTTGCCTGCAAGGGAAAGTAGATGTGAGTACCAATTGTTGACTTTTGAGGGAACTCTTTCCACAATATATGAGAAGACACATCTTCTATCCCTTCCCACTATTTCGGGCAACCCTAAGTATCTACCAAATCCGCCAGCTTAAATAATTTTTATAAGAGTTTCATATGATTCATTGCTTTACAAATTTTTTTATGAAAGCAATAGCTGATTTGGAAAAAAATTTAGTCTTTGCCCTGCTGATTCTCCATATATATTTATAACTCCAAGAAGGTTTTTCATTCAGCTTATTCTGCCTTGCCAAAAAGTAGAGAGTCATCACCGAATAACATGTGTGAGATGGGTGGTTATTTTCAAAATTTTCCTAAATTTTAAGAAATATTTTTTTTCATCTTGATTAGATTAAAATACTTTTTTTCGAAAAAACAAAAAAAAACCATCTCAAAGAGTGCAAACAATCTATAATTTTTTTTGAACTTTTCTCTTTGAGGAGTTTTCCGATATTGAAGCCCTCGCATAAATCTTCTCATCGTCGATGATGTCAGCCCTCGACAGTGCCGCTCTCGTTGCTTACAACCATTTTTCTCTTTTCTTTTCTCCGTGCTCTTTATCTTCTTCCTCTTTCATGTTTATGTAGTTCGACATGTATGTGAGTTGGGTTTACAATTCCAATGGATGTCTGATTTTCACTTCAACTTTTGTCGATGAATTTTTTTATGTGTAGGAAGACCTTTTATGGTTCCATCTTGCTAATGATGTTGATTTCTCCAATGGCTATAAGTCTTACTTAGTCATATCTGAAATCTTAGTTCGGCTTACCGTATGGTGTATTTGACTCTGACATGATTTCCGACAAGAACAATATGTTTCCTCGTTTAAAAAAGTCTCACTAGCTCCGAGCTTTAACTATGGACACTGTATTTGTCTCCTTCTCATGGTATTTCCGAAGATATGCTTCAGACCGCTATTAGATCTATTTCTTTTGGTTCAACCGTAACCTCAACTGCTCTCGTTGATGACTCTCGGTTCTACATTGAACCATATCTCGACTGTCACCTCTTTCATCTTACCAATAATGTGCATTGGCACAATTTAGCCTCTAACGACCCTTGTCTCCCCCCTTCCGTTGATGTCGTTGTTCTCCCTCTCAGCCACCTAATGTCTCCAACTATGAGTTTCCACCGATGAATCCCTTATCTCTAAATTAGAAAACAGAGTTCATTGATTCCTACACTTTTTAAATAATTTCAACTGGAGATCTTCCCAAACATGGTCTATTCTCGATTCTCTCTACACGTTTTGGGCATTTAGTCTTACTGACCGGCTTTGACTACCAACAATTTGATTTCTGGTACGACATTAGACGATATACTACTGCTTGTATGCTTCACCACCAATCATCGGAGCTAACATCTTTTCTGATTGTGATGTTATCGATGTTTCTAAGAATTGGAAAAGAAGTTAGGGACCCCTAACCTGAGAACATTATGCTAATCTCCTTCTCAAATATCAAATGCAGTGTCGTCACCATCATTAAACTCACTAGAGTATATACTTTCATGCTATTACATGTGTTTAGTAAACCTAGACTTAAAGTGTCAAAGTCCTCCATAATGGAATGTAATTTGTACCCACTAATCAATCAGTGCAATGCTTTGTGTCATTTGCAGTAAGTTTTGCCCCGGGCAATGTGTTGTTATCGACAAAAGCTTTCATCTTTGGTACGATTCTACCAGAGTCCGAAGGTTTTCCAAGACACAACTCATGATCGTGTGAAAGCTTCTAGTGTGCTTCGTTTCCTCGATGGAGAATAAGTGCTTTGGATTTCAATTTATCAACTTTTGGTATTTTAAGTTCTCCACATTTCTCCGATAAATAGAGAATCATTCTCTCCATGTCGGAGGAACCATTCCCATTTTACTACTCTCTTGTGGAGAAATGAAGCTTATTTGACCTAGAACATCTCCAGGGTACCGAATATTCTGAAGCACCTTTTGAAGGAGTTATGTAATGTAGTTTATCCTTTTATCGTAGTTTTAGAATATTAAGTCGTAAAGGTCATCTCTCGTCCTGCTAGTGACTCTCCTTGGATTTATGTTTTGTCACTTTTGGCACAAGCATGCAGTATTAACACAACACAAAAAATGGACTTTCTGACGTGGTATTATTTTTATCTCGTTTGGAAAATGAGCCCAAAGACTACTTTCATACACTGCCAATGAAGCAGAAGACTATTATCTTTAGAATCGCGTTTTGTTGCTTTATTTTAATTTCTCATGCTAATTGTTGTAAGCCTATAAGCTTTCTACTTTCCGCCTTGTAAAATCGGTTGGTCATGCTGGTTTCACCGCTTTCTTAATAAAAAAGTTTTGGCCGTAAAAAAAGTACAAATAATCAAGATTGCAATGTGTCTTCAATTTTGAAAACATAAAAACGTAAACAGATAGCAACTTTTGCAGAAAAATCGGCCGCCAAATTCAACTTTATTAAAAGAAAGTGAAACAAAAAAAATGAAGAAAAGGAAAAATCAAGGTTACAAGACCATAAATCATCGGACTTTAAAAGCCACACAAGGTCTTGAACAACCTTTTTGAAGAAAACCATATTGAACAACCTACTTACTTAAATTTAGAGTCTGTGACACATAGTGTTGCAGCATCCACCGCATTTCTCTACCAAACACTACAAGAAATATTCATTTAGAATCTACAACACAGTAAGTGATAAGTTGCAATGATCAGTCATTACTACAAAATGAAAATCAAAAATTACCGCTAGTCGTTGATCGTTATCGTCAGCGATTGCAAAACAAACATAGTCAATATAATAGCCTGACAAATCAATAAATATCAAAATATTAATTTAATAAACTTTTTTAATCTAACAAAATACTAATTGAGGTTTTATCTTTAGGAGTTAGATTTGCAAGTTGTATGTTTTCAAATCTGGTGCATTATGTTGGGTTGTCTCCGATTGTTTTAATCACGATATTTTGGTTCCAAGAGTATCACTTTACTCGTTTGCTTTTGGCTATGAATTTACTGAGCTCTTTATCGACTTAGTGTGGTTCTATTGTTGTATCATTCAATGAGTTTAATATGATTTCAGATGGCAAAAAATAAAAGTCAAATCTATAACTTTAAATGAGTTTAGAAAAATAAATGTATGGGCTATGTTAGTCATGACCAAGAAAATGGTGTGTTTTTATGTTGAGGTTTTAAACAGGTCTACAATGAGAATACATATTAATTAAAGAAATAAATGAAAATATTTTTAGATCATGATAGATTTGAAAAGTAAATTTTTTTAAAACTATACCAATCATTGTAGGATGTTTTACAATGTTTTCCCAAACAATCATTTAAATAATTTTATCTGTATTTGAAAAATGACATAGAAGTGATGTTTTAGGAGTTTTACATATATCTAAAAATTGTTGAAAATATCATAAATAGTTTCGTATAATTTGAATATCTATACTATTAAACAGAACNATTACCCATTTTGAACTCTTATATTAATATTAATTATACATCCCTATTATATAGCCTAACAACTTAATTATCTATTTCATTAATTTAGGTAACTAATTTAACTAACTAATATTAATGGAATTAACTAATGACTAATTATCCTTTCATCTTTTACACATTTCTGGAAAAACAATATTTAAAATTAAGTTTACTAATTAACAATTACAAAAAATGA
>OVAN01002302.1:2044-34300 GCA_900406275.1 Anastatica hierochuntica | reverse complement strand
TATATATATATATTTCGTCCTCCATAAATCTCTCAACCTCCTCGCAAAATCAAAACTCTTAATGCTTAGCCTATCATGAGCAACATTCCCAGATCTCTCACCGACTCATCTCTTTCTCTCTTTCTTCTCATCATTTCTTCCGCCGTCGATCCTTGGCCCTTTTCTATCACCGTCTTCTAACATCAACCTCGCCGGACTATCTCCAAAACTTTCTTCTCCCTTCTTACATCTTTGTAATCAAACCGTTTTGTTTCTCCATAGCTTTTACGTAAAGAAAGATTCAATCTTTTTAATGGGTTTTGAAGAACAGAAACAGAGTCCAAGCAAGCAGATGGTGTTCAAGTTTCACTTTCATGTTCCACATCTCCACATACTCCATCATCATAACCATCATGTTCCCAAAGGCTGTGTCGCCATCATGGTTGGACACGAAGGAGACGAAGAAGGTCTACACAGATTCATTATTCCATTGATGTTCTTGACCCATCCTCTGTTCTTGAGACTCTTGAAAGACGCTGAGGAAGAGTATGGATTCAAACATGCTGGCCCGATTACGATTCCTTGCCGTGTGGATGAGTTTAAGCATGTTCAACAAATTATCGATGAGGAGACTCATCGCTGTCACGCCCACAACAATCATAACCACCACAACAACCATCTCCCATGTTTCTGAAAACTCTAAATTCGATTTGTTTGGTTTGACATGTAATTGGTATTGGTTTGACATCTTGTGGAAACATCTCTCTTTTTGAGATTGTTTAGTTTGCTTTTTCTGTTTTCTAGTTAGTTGATGATGATGACAAAAAAAAACCCATTGAGGGATTAATGTGAATGCTTTTTATCTTTACGAACTTAATTGTGAGGAATAAGGTATTTTGTTATATTGGAATAACGTATTTTTACTTTTTTTATTTTATTCAAAAGGAATGTGAATATTGTTCTCATAAGGATTACATCTATGCGCCAAGTGTCTTGAATTTATTTTGTTGTTTTCCGAAAGGGAAAATTACCAAATAAGCAGTATGTATACTTTGACTTTGATTGAGATATACGCCAATCATATCTTCAGTTAGTGCATTTTATTTTGTCAGAGATAAGTCATTTTTTGGACGAAAATATTTATATTATATTAGAAAAACACAAAATTATAAAAATCATCTATAATATTAAAACAGAAACACAATAATTTTTGTTTACATACAACCTTTCTTTACATACACACCATTTTAATTGATTGATTTATTGTATTCTTTTTATGGTAATTGAAAAAATTTTCTATAAAATCTTCTATAGTACGAGTTAAACTCTAGCATCAATATTAGTAAATTGAAATTATGAAAAATTTAAATATAGGAAATTACTATATATTTATAAAAATATTAATATTAACTCTATGTTGAAAATAAAAATTATGTACTCCATATTAATATATCATTGTTTATCACATGATATAAATTTATAGTAGGAGAAACTCATTTCTATTTCGAAACCGAATCGACAATAAATATCGTTAATACGTTCAATAATAAAAGTATTTGTTTTTACTATAGTTCATCTATACTATTAAAACTCATATCATCTTCAAATTTTCTTTTCTATTACATTATACAAAAAAAAGAATATCTCGCGCTTTGAAAGCGCGAGTCAAAATCAAGTAAGACACTTAAAAGTTAAAACAAACTATTACATCAGTAGCTAAAAAATTGCCGAGATAAATAGATAAAGTAGTATGGTGCATTAATGTAGTTTATACAGAAGAATTATAAACCGCAAAACAAGTGCATTTTATCTTAAATAAACTATGCAAAATAATTGTTGAATGATAACATGAATATTAGTATTTAAGAATTTTTTTTATAATTTTTCAAGGGAAAGATAACAAGTAATCCAAGACAATAATGAACAAGAATCGATATGTATTGATAAACAAAGATCTGGATTACAATGGAGTTTCTGTATAAGAGTATGTATATGAAGTTGTATGAATGTTAAATTAGGTTTCTTCTCTTTAGCTTTTATAGATATTGGAATATAATATTTCTATATCCTTTTAGAAAAAATGAATAACTTCACATCCAGTTCGAGCCTATCTCAGCTAAAAAGAATATTTTCTTTTATTTAGGAAACTTTTAGTCATTATCTCGAAAGATTAGAATCTTGCAAGGGGATATTTGCCATGTCTTGATTAAGACCATGGCCCGAGGCCATGACTATAGTCTTGCTTTACACGATTCCTGATAAGGTTGGTTTTACTATCCTTGGTCTCGCTAAGGCCCGAATTTATGGAAACAAAATTATCCCCATCAGTTGCCCCCACCCCACCCCCAATCTTCATTTTCTATTATTAGAGTTTGAAGAGTAGATTTGTTCTCTGAGTTACTTTTGACTTCAACCATTGCCTTCGTATTTTTTTTCATAGCGTTGGCTGAGTGGTGCTTGCAGAACCTTGGTTGGCCAGGACTGCCATCGATGAGCTTGATCTAGCGTGTCTTGTGCAGTCTTAGAAGCTGATTTGGCCCAATAATCAAAGCCCACTTTAGGGGAATTTTAAGAGCGAGAACAACAAAGTCTTCCTCTTCATTTTGTCTTCTCGTCTCCCTTGTGCGTAACCCTAATCTCTCTCTCTCTCTCTCTCTTAGCCTTTGCTCTGTTGCTTTTCTGGTGAGTTCTCGTCACCTTTTCGGTTGTTTTCCATTCTCTTGGTAATTTCGTAGTCGACATTGTCCCCTTCTAGAATTGAATTTCGGGGCGGTTGAGATTCCCGTTAGGGTTTCCACCAAGGATCGATCTTTCTCTTTCATAATATGTACTTCCTTCGTGGTTCCCCTCTCCCGAATCCCGTTAGGAGTTGCATGTTTAGACTTATCAGGCTCTTTTGTTTTGTTGGTTTTGTGATATAATTGTCCCTTTGCTTCCATCTCCTCTGATCTTCAGGTAACTTTCCCTTTTTTCCTTTGCGTTTGTTTGAGATAGTCTTAGGGCTTGAACCACTACTTGGATTTGTCAGCCATGCCTCCAAAAGTATATATCACCGATCCTTCGTCCTACTTCATGGAGGATGACCTCGAAGGTTTCTAACCCTAATTTGAATATTTAGATCCTTTTAAATCCTAATTTAAACTAACACAAACGTGACTCAAAAACCTTTCAAAATCTGACTCAATTTTAAAAGAGAAAGAGAGCATTATTTCGATTTTTGAATTAGACTAAACAATTTACATAAATTAGGGATATTTGTAGGGTCTAAGCAAAATTAAGAATTTATGGAAGGAATTTTAATTTCAAAGTCGAATTAGGGATAATTGGAAGGAAGAAAGATTATGTCTAGTGTTTTTATACATTAGAGAAAGAAGAAAGAAGAATGATGTTTTCACATTCTTATGTTCTATGACACCAAAATTAAATACGTGACTGTGGATTTGATTAGTTTCCAAAGAACATTTTATTTATTATATGTATTTAAATTTGTTTATCAAAGTTCATATTTGTTTAAAATCTAAGAAATCAAAGCTGAATTTTTGCTTTTGTATATGAGTGGAAGAAGAGTCAAGATTTGGGTGTAAAGAACATGACATTGCAGGAAAAGAAACAAAATGAATTTTTGCATCGTGTAATCATTGTCAAGGATAATATGACACAATTTGTAAAAATAATACATTTCGAACAATCATATTCTCACCTTATTTCTCCTTCTCCTTTATAAACATCTAAAAAGTTTCAAATACAACAACCAAAATTTCCACTTTATCAATCATCTGAAATAGTTGTGCTGAAAAATCAAATTTGTAGTTGAGTTTCTTCGGTGAATCATCAATATTTAGAACATTGAATTATCCTCCTCCTATCACCACTTCTATCTTGAAATTCTCTAATAGTCAATGTCTTTTTGCGTGTCTCTTTTCTTCATCCATTTTCCTTCACTCGATATGATCTCTCTCTGCTCTGCAACCGCCATGATGCGTCTATGCTCCGCCGTAGTCTTAATCTTTACTACTCCGATCAACATCATAACAATCATTATCTTCGATGGTGTCTTATCATCCCTATCTTCATTGGTGACTTTAAACTTGGACCATTAGGATTATTGTTTTGCAGAAATCGTTTTAAGATCAAAATAAAAAGAATAACTCTCCTTTGTTGCTTAAAAAATAACTCAAAACTTAAGCTCTAAAAATTATCTCAAACTCTCATAAGACTTATCATAACTCAACAAATCTCAGTTATAAAAAAATTATAATCCTATTCCTACCAGGAAAATACTTTAAGTTTAGATATCTCCTCAACTATAATACTTATCTCTATACGAAAATATAACTCGATTAGGATTATAATAACTTCTACCTTAAGCTTTATTCAAGCTTACTCCAACATTATCCTCTTTAAGCTTGAAGTTAATCTTTGATAAGTCTTGAGCACCAATGAGACCCTTATCTCTTTGAACTTAGTCCTTCCAAGAGCCTTGGTTAGAATTTCAACATTTTACTTGGTTTCAAGAACATGTTCGACCTCTACCTTTCCATTCTCAACGCACTCCCTTATGAAGTGATGTCTCATATGAATATGTTTACATCGAACATGAAAGACGAGATTCTTTGTGAGAGCTATAGCTGACTAATTGTCAATTCGTATTACTACTTTTTCACATTTAGAACTCGTGATTTTACTGAGCAAATCTCGGAGCCATATTGCTTGCTTTGATGCTTCAGTTCCTGCCATAAACTTGGCTTCACATGATGATAATGCCACAATGTCTTGCTTCTGTGAACACCAAGAGATTGAACTTTCTCCAAGGTAGAATATGTGACCATTCATACTTTTCTCATCGTTAGGAACAATATTGTGCCTACTATTACTATATCCTATCAACTTTGGTATCTTTGTAGTCGACCTCTCTAAAGTTAATCCTAGTTTAATAGTACCTTGTAAGTATCTTAGACATTATTTTACCGCAATACAATGAGATTCTCTAGGACTCTGCATATAATGACTTAGAACTCCTACACAATATGACAAACCTGGTCTTGTATAAAGCAATTATCTGAGACAATCGTTATTCTTCCTGAATTTAGTAGCATCAATCTCTTTCTCTATTTCATATTTTTATAAGCTTAAACGTGATTCCATCGGAGTGTGCGTTGAGTTGCATTGTTCCATCCCAGCTTTTTCCAAGATCTTTGACACATATCTTCTTTGATTCACTATTATTCCTCCTTTGCATTGGCTCACCTCCATTCCAAGATAGTACGTAAGCTTTCCAAGATCACTCATTTCAAAACTTGAACCCATCTTCTTCTTGAATTCATCGATGATCTTGTTATTTATTCCGATCACAAATATATCGTCTACGTATAATGCTATAAGAAGCAGATTCTCGTTCACATCCTTCCTATAAACCGATGGCTCCTTTGTGCATTTTTTAAACTGTAATTCAACAAGAATTTGATTGAATTTTTTGTTCCAAGCGCTCAGTGCTTGCCCTAATCCATACAAAGCTTTATTGAGTTCGTAAACCTTGTTTTCACACCCTTTCTTTTCAAACCCTTCAGGTTGTGTTAAATACATGGTTTCCTTTAATTATCCGTGAAGAAACACTGTTTTAACATCAAGATGATGTACTTTCCATCAATTTGACACAACGAGATTGATAAGCAGCCGTATAGTCTCGAGCCGTGCTACATGAGCAAAAAACTTCGTCAAAATCAACTCCATAATATTGTACATATCATTTGGCAACGAGTCTAGCTTTTTACTTGTTAATATATACTCCCATTCGAGTTTTATTTTAGTTTGAATACCCACTTTAGACCGATTTATTTTGCTCCATATGGAAGGTTAACTAGATCCCAACAACAATTTTTATTGATAGAATGGATTTCTTCTTCACCTGCTAGTACCCATTCTTTTGAGTTTCGCACCTCATAGAAATCTAATGGCTCGTTATTTAAACACAATAACAATATTTCTCCTTCTTCTTCAGCAAACAATACATAATCTTCAAGGTACCTTTGTTTCGTGATTTGTCTTCCTGTTCTTCTCAAGACCATATGAGGTTATTCATGGTTATTAGTGTTAACTTCATTCTTTGTCTCATGCTCATGTACCTGCTTTGAATGATCATACTCTTGATTACTATCACTGTTGTTCCCATAGTTAATTTCAGGCCCTTCGTCGCCATTATCATCTTGTTATGCTTCATCATTCTTGACTGTTTCTTGAATCCCACAGTTTCCATACATTCCAAGCGTAAATCTGAAACCTTCTTCACGTGTTGTCTTCGAGCCATCTCGGTTCCAATTCCAGCTTTTTGTTTCATCAAATACGACATCGCGACTTACTGTTATCCTTTTGGCTTACGGATCATAAAAACGATATGCCTTTGATCCCGATTATGTTCCTAGATGAATGACCATGTGTGATCAATCATCTTGCTTTCTTAACTGTGACTTCTTTATCTTTGTATAGCAAATATATTCGAAGATCCGTAAGTGATCGAGATTAGGTTTTTAGCACGAATAACTTCATATGGAGTTTTTTCCTTAAGTGCTCTTGTGGTTATCCTATTTAGGAGATAGGTTGAATGTCGTATTGCTTCTCTCCAATAATAGTTTGGCATATGCAGATGCTTTGAGATGCTTCTTGCCATCTCCATAAGAGTTCTAATAGGTCTCTCGAAAACACCATTCTGTTGTGGAGTATATGAAGCAGTGATATGTCTTTTAATACCTGATTCATCGCATAACAAGTTGAATTCTTGTGATACAAATTCGCCTCCTCTATCTGTCCTGAATGTTTGTATATTTTCTCCTATCTCTTGCTCTACTGAGCACTTTAATTTCTTAAATTTTCTGAAGGCATCACCCTTATCTTTCAAAAAAATTGCCCACATGTATCTAAAATAGTCATCAATGACAACGAAACCATACTTGTTACCAGCTAGTGTGCTCGGTCTTATAGGACCGCAAAGATTACCATGCATAAGCTGAAGCACTTTACTTGATCGATTTGAAGAGGCTTGAGGAATACTTTTCTAGTGTTCTTTTCAAGTTGACATGAACCACAAAATTCTTTCTCTATATTGACACTCGGTATTCCTTGAACTATTTCTCTTTGTATCAATGACTTCATTGTCTCATAGTTTATATGACCTAGCCTTGCATGCCACTTGTTTGATTCACTGATTCTTGATAGGTGTACACATGCCATTTTTACTAGTCCCATGTGGACTTTGTATAACTGATTTCTAGATCTGTTGGCTTTGGCAAGTAACTTTCCTTTGTGTGCATAGTTAGATGTTCTCCTTTAATTCTTATGTCGCAACCTGATTTTGTAGCTTAGCCAAGAATGATAATGTTTCTTTTTTAAATATGGGATAAAATAGACATCGACCAATATTCTAGCTTATCCATTCATATTAGTGAATGTAGTCGTGCCTTTCCCTTTGATATCTATTCATGAATCGTCAACAAATTTTACCTTTCATGTAATTGTTTTAACAAGTTTAGAGAAATATTTTTGGTCTTCGGACATGTGATTGCTCGCACCATTGTCTAGATACCATATGTAATCTTAACTGATATTTGTCTCATACTTCTCTAGTATACAATTCTTTTCGTGTAAGTATACTTCTTCATGTAACATGAGTTCATCATTATCTTGCGTTTCATATTTATCATTCTCTTGACCTTCCTATAACTTGAGTAGACGGTTGGGGCAATTCGATGTGTAATGTCCTATTTTATTGCAACGATAACACACAATTTTTTATATGTCTCTAGTTCCACTAAAATGTCCACCGTCCCTTCCCGTCCTATTATAGAACCGTCCTCCTCGACCTATGTTTCTGAATTCACTATTGAATCCTCGATTTGTTTTTCCTTGTTGAGCTTCCATATTGGCATACATTAACTTGTTATGATCTTCTTGTGATTCATCATCCTAGAGAATACGTTCTTCATAAGCATTCATACGCCTATGATATCTTCAAAGCTTATAGTATTAAGATTTAATACTTGTTATAAAGAAGCAACGATATGTATGTACTTCTTTCGTGGGAGACCCTTCAAGAACTTCTTCATCAGCTATGATTCTTCAATATTTACTCCTAGAGTTGCAGATGTTTAATAAGAATTCAGAAAGTTTTCTTCCAAACTGATCGATTGTTTCAAAATCTTTCATCTTCAGATGATCAAACTCGAACATCAAAGTCTGTAGTCTTACTTGTCTAACTCTTTTAGCCCCACATGTATTGCTTTAATCGCATCCTATACTTTCTTTGCTATATCTAGTTCTCCAACTTGCAGGATAAGCATGTTGGATATGGATTGAAACAAAGGTGCTACGACCATATCGTTTTTATCATTATATGTTGATTCAGCTTCTACAACCTCCCAAACTTTATGTACCTTAAGCGTAACCTTCATCCTCATGGCTCATACTGTATAATTTGTTGAGTTGAGCATATACATTATATCTATGAAGGTCGTCCTCCTTCTTTTAGTCTTGCGTTGTCACGATAAGATCACTCATGTATTCCTTTGTTTTGTGAAAACTAAGTGCACACAGAACAAATTACCTTATGATGAAAGCTTCTACAATGAAATCTTCTCTATGGCCTCTTGTCGTAAGGAAGAACACGAGACATACAAATTTTTTCTCATTGTTATTAGCAGAATAACGTGACGAGTCTTTAACACCAAATATGATTGATTTTCGCTCTTATACCAAATATTGTTTTGTAAAAATTGTTTTAAGATCAAAATAAAAGAATAGCTTTCTTTTATTGCTTAAGAAAATAACTCAAAACTTAAGCTCTAAAAACAATCTCTCAAACTCTCTTAAGACTTTTCATAACTCAATAATTCTTATTTATAAGAAAACACTAATCCTACTCCCTACTAGAAAAACACTTTAAGTTCAGATAACTCCTAAACTACAATCCTTATCTCTATAGAAGAACACAACTCGATTAAGATTAGAATAACTTCCAGCTTAAGCTTTCTTCAAACTTACTCCAACAAGGTTCAACTTCAAAGTCTAAAAATAGATCAAATATATTGAAACCACACACAAGTTTGTAACATAAGTTTCTTCATTTCATGTATGTAATCATATGAATCCATTACTTGATGATAATCAATATATATTTGTAAAATTAGAATGTGTTGTCATGTATTATATTATATTTGGTAAACTAACAAAGATTTTTTTCTTCTAACCAAATGTATTAAAACAAGCATTTTTCGACCATGTAGACAATTATTTGGCTATAAGTTCCTGATTTGAAGTTAGAACACTTTTTTTTGAACATCTGAATATATTAAATATAAAGAGTCAACACCATGTACAAGAGTTTTGGTTTAAAGTTGGACAGAACCCAACACCAAACCTGCACTTAAAGAACCAAACAATGATATAAACAGAAACATTAAGCCTAAGAGCTAGGATAAACAACCTTCTCTGAATTAAAGTTGATTCCAACTATCTTGGAGCATCCACCGCAACATAGGATTGAAATCTCTCATCCTTTATCGCCCTCAATGCAATGAGAAAGGCTCCTATGTTTCTTTCTCTTGAATCCTGTGTTAAATTCCACTCCAAAAAAATCTTTGCGCTCTGGTAACTTGTATTGGCAATTCTTTTGTTTTGTTGATTGCACTCACCATATCTTTAGCTTCAATAGCAAATATTACTTTACTAAAATTAAAGTTTTTCATGCTTTCTATAGCCCAAAGGAGACTCTGCAAATCTGCCTCAATTTTTGAGAAAATATTTGCAAAGGACCTTCTACTATGCATCAACACCAACCCTTGATCATCTCTAAGAACCCACAAAGCTCCCCCTAAACTATCCTTTGAATTCCACGCAGAACCAATATTGCATTTCAACCAATGTTTTGTCGGAGGCTGCCACTTAGCCAATCTCTTCTCATCACTCCTCCTAAGACTCTATGACTCCTGCCATTAATTAGTCTTGGCCATGAACCAAAGTCCAGCCTCCTCCTTGATTTTCTTAATAGTTTGCATTGCACTGAATTAATTACCTTCATTCACCAAAGAGTTCCTATTTTTCCATAAGAACCATAAGATCCATGGAAAACATCTTTTGTATTCCATCGATGTTGCATGGTTTTTTGTAGACTGGATGAGATAGACGACATTTGCAAACATGGACGAATGTTCAAAACCATCTCTTGGCCATGGGAAGCCAGAGAGAAAACAAACCTGTCTAGCCAAAGCACAAGTAAATAAAACATGGTTAATAAATTCCCCTTCAACTCCACACACTTGACATCTAGTGTCTACTCTCATGCCCCTTGCGTTTAGAGCATCTGAGACAGGTAATGCATCATTAAGTGCCTTTCATAAGAAGTTTTGAATCTTAGAACTTGTGTGAAGCTTCCATACTTTCTTCTTAAGATCATTAATGGATGGCCTGACTGTGGCTTCTCTAATCAAGTCTTCTTTTGCTAAAGAATGGCTAATCAATATCCAGACTTAACAGAGTAATCTCCAGACTTAGTATGAATCCAAATCCAATACTCTTTCTTGTCCACTATAGGTTTTATCTTACGGATAAGCTCAATATCTGCTGGAAAGAAAAGATCCTCCATAATACCAAGATCCCAGGTTCGAGTTTCTAAGTTAATCAATTGATTAACCCTTAGTTCTAGATCAACGATTATGGGTTTCATTAAAGGAGCTCTCATAATTTGAATTAGACCACTGTAGTTTACATCAAAAAGCCATGGTAATGACCAAACCTCTAAAGATATCCCATTACCAACCATCAATCTTAAGCCTTTCTTTAACAACTCCTTACTTGCACTGATACTTCTTCAAATGTACGAAAGTCTAGTTCCTACAGAGACTTGGAGGAATTTTGAGCTGGGAAGTATATCCTTTTCAAGAGTTTTGCACATAGATTTTCAGGGTATTGTATGTTCTCCAAGTTTGTTTAGCTATAAGATATTTGTTGAAGCATTCAATATCCTTAAACCCTGAACCTCCTTGCTCTTCAGATAAGCACAATTTATTCCAACTGATCCAATGAATCTTGTTCTTATCCTCTGCTACACTCTACTAGAGTTAGATCATTACCTGAGTTAAGGCTTGAATTGTAGCTTTTGGTAGCAAGAATACAAACATAACATATACTGCAGTGCCATTGCCACTGCTTTTAGCAATATTTCTTTGCCCCCTTGAGATAGTTTCTTTACAAACCACCCTGTCAGCTTCTATTTCAGCCTATCATTGATAGCATCTATTTCTNAGCCTAAGTAAGTGCCTGCCCCCCCCCCCCCTTCATTCTGTATACCCATAATCTCTTTGATTTTTTGTTTAATCTCTTCTTGCACTTTTCTACCAAAAGATGATTGAAGATTTGTTTAGATTTATTACCTGGCTTGTAGCCTCATCATAAATCTTTAGAATTCCATTTAATGCTATATTGTGCTCTTCATTTGATTGACAGATGAACAATGTATCATCTGCAAACAAAAGGTGATGGATAACATGACCTTCTTCTTCAAACTGAAACCCTTTGATCGAAGAGTTGAGCTATGCTTGATTTAAGAGAATGATAAGACCTTCTGTGCAAATCACAAAAAAGGAGATAAGGGATCCTCTTGTCTCAAACCTCTTTAAGGATTAATTAGTCCATGCACATCACAAAAAAGGAGATAAGGGATCTCCTTGTCTCAAACCTCTTTAAGGATTAATTAGTCCATATCGCTGATCATTCAACAACACAGTGTAGGTAATTGAAGTTACATAAATCATGATCCATTGAACCCAATTTTGATGGAAGCCTAAGGCAAGAAAAAGATTTTGCAGATAAGACCACTCTAGTATTTCATATGCCTTTGACATATCAAACTTTATAGCCATGAACTCTCTGGGTATGGTCGAATGAGTTCTCAAGCCATGAACTATGTCGTGGGCAATAATGATATTATCAGCTATGTTTCTATCTGCCACGAAAGCTGACTGGATAGGAGATACTATCTCTAGCATGAATGACTTAAGTCTCTGTACCAAGATTTTTGAAATAGTCTTATATAACACAATGTAAAGATTTATACGTCTGAGGCCCACCATTCTATGGGGATCCTTAATTTTGGGAAGCAAACAAATTGGGGTGTAGTTCCATTCAGCAGGGAAAATAGCAGAAGAGAAGAAGTTTTTTACCTCAACAATAATTTTCTCTCCAGTGATATCCCAGTAATGCTGAAAGAAGTGACTATTCATTCCATTAGCCCCTGAAGCACTTACATGTTTAATAGAGAAGATAACATCTTTAATTTCTTTAGAAGTTACTTCTTTAATTAAGCTTTTATTCATCTCCTCTGACACCCTTGGTTGCATCCCTTGTAGTATGCTCTAAAAGTTATGTTGCTAGAGCAAAAAAACTTCTAAAAATAAACAGCAACCACTTCACCTTAGGCTGTTTAAGCTCTCTGTGTCTTTCCATCCTCATCAATGAGTTTTTCAATATGTCTTTTTGCTTTGTTGGCTTTGAATGATGCATGAAAAACTTTGTATTAAGATCCCCTTCAGCCTGCCATCTCTCTTTGCTTCTTTATCTCCAAAATCTCTCCTCATTCTTGCATTCTTCTACTGACTCCTTTTCTAATTGCCAGGTTACTTGGAACCGTGGGAGGATTCTTGATTGTTCTCTCTATAGCTCCTTATGAAAATGATCAATCTTGTCTAGAGAGTTAGTCTTGTGCTTCTTCTTCCAGAGGCTTAGGCCTTTCATGCAGTTTCTCACTGTCAGTAACTGACATGGATCTTCCCCTTCTCTTTTCAGTACATGCTTGTAGAATTTTCTCTCTAATTTTTGGCTTGAGCATGATTTTCTATCAAACCTAAACCATCCCTTGTAGATTTCTTGAGAAGATACTAGCTTTACTAAAACAAGCCTATGATCTGATCCTCTCTTTTCTAAAAAGGCTTGATTAAATGCTAGAAGCATGCAGTACCATTCTTTGTTACCAAAACATCTATCCAATTTACACTAAATCTACTGGTTATCTTGCATTCCCCCCATGTAAGGCTATTACCTAAACTTGGAAGTTCTATCATATTACACGCATCAATTATATCACAAAAAGCTGAAATGGTTAGATGTTTCTCTGAGGACCACCAACCTTTTCCCCATTATGAAGGATATTATTAAAATCTCCCAATAATCACCAAAATTCTTTTCTTACAATATCCATTCTTGATATTCTTTCCCAAAAAAGCCTATCTTGAGCTATTGGAGGACCATAGATACAAGATACAAAAAATTTTGGTCTCCAATAAGCACCTTACAATCTATAATATTCTTATCTACAGCTAATACTTCTAGCTTTACACTACATTTCCAAAAAATGCTAAGCCGCCATTTTTTCTAATAGGCTCCACTGTAAAAACTCGATCATACCCGAGCCAAGCTTGAAGATCAACTAATACATCTTTATTGTTCATAGTTTCGAACAAAAAAAATACCTCAGGGAAATGCTTTGGTCGCGATTCCTTGAGGCAAGGAACCAACATATGATAGGACTTGCCCACTCCCTGGCAGTTCCTACTCAGAAGGCTCATTGAGACTTAGGCAGTCCATCCTTTTAACCACCTTACAATTAGTGTGTTTGGTAGGGTTTTTTTTATCTCCTTCTACTTCCACAACAACCTTTGTCTTTTCACCTTCAACATTTGTCTTGTTGCTTCCTCACTCCTTTATTAGGTCTCTTTCTTTGCACTTTTCTTCTTTGAACAGTCCGGAAAGTACCAGCTCCAGAGGAACTAGTGCTATAAATCGTAGAACTGTCAGATAAAGGTAGCTGTTCCAGATGAAACTTTGTTATATTTGCTTCAGGATTAGGAAATTCTAATAAATCTCCTCAAATTGTGGTCCATTAATGATAATAGTACTTCATCAACAATACCATCGAAATATTAAACACAGAATCGGGTTTGCCTACAAAATACAATATTTTTTATTCATAGAAGCTAAATTTAATTTTTTAGTCTAAATTGATGAAGAAGAAGATCACATAATAGAGAAAAGCAGAATACAAAACTCAAAAATTCAGTGAAAAAGGTCACAAAGTAAGAAAGAGGGAGAGCGAGAGAAGGGGGGGGGGGCAGAGAGTCCCAAAATGGTTGTGAGATTCTCTTATCCTTTGAATTTGATCTCATAAATAATCAGTTTGTCGAGAAACTCTCTTGCATTATCCTCCACAATTTAACGAGTTCGAAGAATGTACCTAGAGAGCTCTTCAAAAAAGATATGGAAGCCATTTTCAGCAACCATAATTGGTTTGGTTCGTGTTACTGGATAATTTGGGAGATTCGCTTATGTTCGTTATTGTTAGAAATCACTTCCATGCTTTTATGTCGACGAGTTTGGATGATATGTAGAACTTAACCATGTTTGATTTCAATTTTAGTGACTTCCATTAAAAACTCAAAAACAAAGTGAAGAGGAAGAGGGGAAGAGAGGGAGAGAGAGGGANAGGGGGGGGGAGAGAGAGAGAGAGAGAGAGAGAGAGAGAGAGAGAGAGAGTCCATAAACTCTCAATGACACTCAAGACACGATCAAACCATAAAATTTTAAATAATCATCTAACTAATTAAAAGAGTTTATCTTTAGCTTCTCTTTATGTCAACATCAGCTATTTGGGTGATATCTCCTATGATTGCCATGTAAGCTCAATCTCTCTCCCCAAATCCACACGAGCATCCAATTGAGTCAACCATTTGCCCAAACTAAATATAGAAAACAAAACCTTTCTTATTGGGCTATGCACTATTACTCAACTCCCCAAATCTCCACCGAGTGTAGAGCTTTCCCTCCTCCACCGTTATGCCTTATGAAGACTTCTAGAACTTACCTTTCCGTCTTCCTCCATTTCAGTTCTAGAACTCCATTAACCCAACTTGGCATACCAGTTCTTCTTCCAATAAACCTTGAACGATTATGATGACGCTTCCACACCTTTCTACGGTTATCTCCCCAATTTTATAAAGTTGTCCGCCTTCGCAAAAACTAGGAAAGCGCGACAAAACAGAATCATGAACCGATTGGGCAATTGTTATAGGCATGCGTACGAAGAAAAGTCACATCGGCTCCACAATCCAAGATCACTCCTCTGGTTCCTGAAGCGCCAACTTCAAACACCGACGAAAAGATCGACACCAGTTGACCACCGATATTGTAACAACTGAGCCCAACATACTCGAAAGTGTCGATCTTTCTGTTACATTCACGTCTCCGCCACCGATTTTGATCGAGTTGAAACCGAGACTCGAAAATTTCACCGGACATTGATAAAGATCCACCTTCCAAAAGTGATGTCCCGACGGTTCCAAACATCACTGTATCTGTAGCGTACCTTGAGTAAAAATGTTGGAATCTGAGCCAAGCTTGCTCTATCTCTTTGCCTATCTTTTCTGTTACTCAAGCCCTCTTTTCTATCTTTCCATTACTCTATCTTATTTCTTCTCTATTTTCTGGAATTATCTTATTCCCCAAATGCAAGTGCAACCAAGAACTCCATGTATTTCCTGGTTTATTTCTCTACGCTCTGGAGATCAAGGTTGTGTTAGGATCCTACATTCGAGCTATAAAAGATGTTCTTTACTCGGGGGTTTTTAGTTTATGTGATTTATGAACTATGAACTAATTCATAAACGGGAGGCTAAAAACTTGGGTGCAGTGTTCACGGCCATCATAATTTTGTAGCAGAGATTTTAGGCTAGGATCGAGACACTGCAAGAAATTAAGGTTATTGCAACATATTTTTTATAACATTTTTTGGTTATATTTTTGCAATAAATTTTGCAATAAAAAACATGTCACAATTTCAATAAAAATTTATTGCAAATCAACAACAAAATTGTCCGTTGCGGTTTTTCGTGGCTAAGTTGCAACATTTTTATGACATATAAAAATTCATTAGAAAATTTGCAATAAATTTTCAACAATTTTAAGTATTTGCTATTTAACAAGATAATATATTAGAAATTTGTTATAAAACTCATGGCCCGTTTTTGTTTTAGTTTTCAATTTTCAAATAATATTTTTATTGTTATGGCACGTTTATTATTAAAAGATAATATTTTTTAGTAACTACTATTTCGTTTTTTACAAGATAATAATATTTTTAGTTTTCGACCATCATAAAAAATATATTTTATTAAAATATATTAATTAGATTTGTATACCTTTTCTCCTGAAATTATCCTTTAACACTATACTATTATTATCAACAAGTAATTCTTTATCAATTCCTAACAGTAGATATATAACAATTTATATATGAATAGACTAAAGTTATTATCTACACCAAATAATAAATATTAAATTAATTTTTACCTACTCTATAAAGTTAAGCGACGTAACAAAAAAATAGATCTAAATAAGAAAAACATCTATAATCTTTTTCTTCTTCATTCAAAATCGTTCATCACTCATATACATCGTCGACTTTGTTGTCTCTTTCCATTCTTCTTATTCACAACTCTACTAAAAACTTATATCTAAAAGAATTAAGGTCTGTTTCTTGGTTCTCTCTTTTGTTGGATTTTCACTTTTCTGTTATGTAAAATTGAATCCATGTCGAATTACTCTGCAGCTACTTGATCAGATCTGAAAAATCATAACATGACATCAAACATTGAAGGTAAAATAAATAGCTTACAGCTAGACATTTTCTTGGACTTGTTGTGATTTAGTAATAATTAGGATTCCTTTTTCATATGCTTTAAAATATTCAGAAAGTCAAAACTGATAAGTCACACTTATATTTATATATATAACACTACATACATATCGTATATAAATATATATATATGTATATATATATATATATATATATATATACACACACACACAACACTAACACTACATACATTATGTAAGTAGGCAACTATAGATCATCATCACACGTACCAATAGCATAATAATCAAATAGCATATTTGTGATGCTCTGTTTTCAAATTCATTCTTTATGTGTTGTTGCGTTTATTTTATTGTTTAACTTTTTTTTTGTGGCAAAGTCTTCTTATTCTTGTTTACGTATTAGTTTTACATTGTTTTTCGTCAAATTGTATATAAGTTTTCGCTGATAATATAAATTAATACAAATTGTGTAAAATTTTTGAACTAATAATTTTAAATTAACAATAGGAGTTCATATAACATATTCTTATAAGAAAACTTGCATATATGAATTTTAGTAGATGACAATTCCCAACGCTATATAGTTTGTTTTTGATTTTTTTCGTAATCAGTTTTATTGTAGTAAAATATTTTGTTGAACACAAATTACAACCTTATACAAGTACTATTTTAATAGCAACGGGTACCGAATAAAGTATCCAGTAGCTCAAACTTGTGGTTAGTATTCTTTTCTTTTTTGAGCTTTTCACGTAAACAATGAGCTAATATTTTTTTGAATTTTATAGTTTTGTTAAAAGGATATATATATGTATATTCTTAAGTTTCATGCATTTATATAATTATATCCTTTTTTTCAAAATATAATTAAATTCTTTTTCTTTTATTTTTATGATTATAAAATTTTTTGTTTTATCTAGATGTCCTCGAGTAATAATTATTGTTCAAGGCAGTGGATGTATGCGAGAATTGATCCTTCGACCAATCAAGTCTCAGATGCATTTATAGAAGGATTAAAAGATTTTATGATTATGGCTAAAGGTCATAATTTATTTCTTCAGAAAAACAAAATGTTTTGTCATTGTTTTTAGTGTGAATGTTTTTAGTGTGAAAATAGCAAATTTCTAGCTGAAGAAGCAGTTGCTAGTCATTTATATAACAAAGGGTTTATGACCAATTATTTTGTTTGGGTTGCACATGGAGAGGATTATGCGGTTGAAAATTATCAACAACATACTGATGAAAACAGAAGCATTCCAGAAGATTCTTCTATGCATGCTCTTAATCCTTACGTCGAGATGGTAACCGATGCTTTTGATGAACGTGCATCATCCGATCCCAACATGGAAGAGGAGCCAAATGAAAAAGCTAAAAAGTTTTTTAATCTGTTAGATGCAAGCCAACATCCAATATATGATGGATGTCGAGAAGAGCATCCACGGTTGTCTTTGACGGCAAGATGTATGACTTTAAAGACATATTACAATTTATATGAGAAATGCATGGATGCCATTTCTCAAATGATGAAAGACTACATGCCTGGAGATAACAATACCACTGCCTCATACTATGACACAAACAAATTGATGCGATCTTTGAGTTTGCCTTACATGAAGATTGATGTGTGTCAAAATAATTGTATAATTTTCTGGAAAAACGATGCAAGTTTAGAAAATTTTAGGTTTTGTGGAGCTGATAGATATAGAAGGACAAAAGTACCAAGAAGAAAGCAAATTCCATTTCAACGAATGTTGTATTTGCCAATAGCTGATAGATTGAAATGGTTATATCGATCAAAGAAAACAGCTTCGCTGATGAGATGGCATAAAGAACATTATTCAACTCATGATAGTGATGTAATGTGTCATCCATCAAATGGTGAAGCATGAAAATATTTCAACCAGGTATTCCCAGATTTTGCTAGTGATCCTAGAAATGTTTATCTTGGTTTGTGCACAGATGGATTCAATCCGTTCAGCATGTCTGGTCAGAATTATTCATTATGGCCTGTTATACTAACTCCATATAATATACCTCCTGATATGTGCATGAAATGGGAGTTTTTTGTTTCTGACGGTTTTGGTTCATGGTCCAAATCATCCAAAAAGGAGCTTAGATGTATTTTTACAGCCACTTATAGATGAGCTTAATAGTTTGTGGAGCAATGGAGTTCAATCATATGATATCTCAATGAAGCAGAAATTTACATTGCGAGCTATGCTTTTGTAGACAGTCATTGATTTTCTTGCTTATGCCATGTTATCTGGATGGACGACTCATGGTCGTTTAACATGTCCTTATTCCATGAATGATATTAGAGCATTTTGGTTGAAACATGGAAAGAAAACAAGTTGGTTTGATTGTCACCGTCGTTTTTTTTCCAAAGGATCATAGTTTAAGACATAACAAAAGAAACTTCATAAAGAATAAAACAATTGATTTAGATCCACCTACTATATATTCAAGGGAAGATTTGTGGAGTGATCATGTCTTTTGTCTGCCAAAAACAATTAATTGTGGAGGAGATGGACATCCCAAAATTGCGGGATATGGTGAAACACATAATTGACATAAACAAAGCATATTTTGGGAGTTACCTTACTGGAAAAGTCTTCTTCTTCGTCATAACCTGGATGTGATGCATATCGAATTATTTTTTTGATAACATCATCAATACATTGCTGAATGTTCAAGGAAAAACAAAAGACAATGTTAAATCTCGTCTTGACTTGGCAGATATTTGCAATCGAAAGGATATGCATATGCTTGAAGATGGAAAAGCTCTGGTTCCTTTATTTAGATTATCTCCAAAAGCGAAAAATTGTTTCTTTAATTGGTTGAAAAAAGAAGTTAAATTTTCTGATGGTTATTCATCAAATTTATCTTCTTCTATTGATTTTAGTGGAGGTAAACTTTCTGAAATGAATAGTCATGATTACCATGTTTTTATGCAAATGTTACTTCCGATTGCATTCTCAGAGTTGTTACCAAACAACAACCATCAAGCATTATCAGGTACTTATTTTGCATACATAATTGTTTTTTTAATTGGTCATGTCATACATATATTTCTAATTATTATTTATCATTTATTTTGGCAGGTGTAAGTTTGTTCTTTCGTGATCTTTGTACATGAACCTTAGAAAAAAGTTCAGTGGAGATTATAAATAATAACATTGCTGTTGTTATGTGTAACTTAGAGAAAATATTTCCACCTTCTTTTTTGGATGTGATGGAGCATTTGGCAAATCATCTTCCTCATGAGGCAAAATTAGGTGGTCCGGTTCAATTTAGATGGATGTATCCGTTCGAATGTTACATGTATCATTTGAAGAAAAAGGCAAAAAATAAGGCTAAAATCGAATGATCTATTGTGGAGCAATATGTAAATGAGGAAATTTCAGATTTCAGCTTGTATTATTTTGAAGCTCATATCCAAACCAAGAATCAAAATAATACTCGCAATGATTATGGTGTTGTATGCAATCCTTCTCTTCTAGATATTCCTGAAATATTTTTGCATGCTGGACGAAGTAGTGGTAAATCTGTGGATGTTTGGTTAAATTCTAAAGATTACAATCGTACTCACTCTTACGTTGTTTTAGATTGTGGTTATCTACGTCGTTTTGAAAGGTATGTATTTTTTATAACTTAATTTGATTTTATAATTATGTATACTATGAACGTTTGATATATAGTTTATTTGCCTTGTTATAATTTTTATGCAGGTTATTTGATGAGCACATGAAAACCACTTATTCTACAACAGATGCGACTCAATTATCAGAGTTAAAAGAAATGCAATTTACACCATGGTTACGTAAACATGTATGTTTTGAATATATATTTGTTAATCTCATAAATGAATTTTGGTATTACTAAGTATTATGTTTTCTAATTAATGTATTTTTTAGATTGAACTCGACACAAACCGTAGAGAGTATCCAATATGGTTACATGAATTGGTACAAGGTCGAGAAACTAAAGTAACATCTTGGCCGATGTGCTTTTCTCAGGGATACAATTTTCACACACTCGATCATGGTAAAGATAGAAATACATTCAACTATGGTATTTGTGTGAAAGCGACATCTTACTTTGATAATGAAGAGCCTAACTTTTATGGAATATTTACACAAATATTTGAGCTCTACTATCCAGGAACTGTTGGTCTAAGGATTGTTCTTTTCAGATGTGATTGGTATGACTAAACAATGAATAAAGGTCTACGTATAAACAAATCGGGGATCGTCGATGTTAATCGGGCTAGTCGATATGGAAAGTATGATCCTTTTTTTTTGCTAGACATGCTGAGCAAATATGTTTTCTGCCATATCCTCGTCTAAAACAAAAGAGAAGTGATTGGTATGCTGCAATAAAGATACAACCAAGGAGAAAAATATATCAAGTGGAGGGTTAGATACTCCATTGCAATATGAGAACGATAGTACAATAATTGGGGTTGATCCACTTATATCTGTGGATACTTTAGCTGATAAGAAAGGAGAATATGCGAGTCTCTTTGATGTTTTTGACGAAGAATTAGATTCAAATCCAGATGATGATTCTCAAGATTCTAGAACAGCAGAAGAAGACAATTAATGATGGTTTGTTCTCTTGAAGTGGTTGGTCTTCTCTAATTGGTTTGATCTTTTTCTCTTGTTTCTTTTTATAGTTTTTGTTCTGATGATTTAACTTTTAATTTTGTTACTTTGTTTTTTGAGTTTTAGAGATCTGAAATGGATAATAACATATATATGCTTCCTTTTAATTTGAGAGTTACCACACATGGTATGATTATTTTATTTGCCTGTACAATTCAACTATATTTTTTTTTATGTGTTGTGACATATTTCCTGTTGAGTTTTCAGGTTTTTGTGACATTCATTCTACAAAGAAAAAAACCTTGGATGAATCTTTTGCTTCAAGAGAAGATGAAGAATATTTTTGTTTCATTTTTCTTTTAAGTCATTTGGAAGTTATTGTTAAATGGGAAATTAAATAGATAGTTCAGCTAGCAACTAAAGCCAAGAGTAAACCATTGTTGAAGTTGCTCTGTTTTTTTAGCTTTTTTTTGACATAGCTATGTTTTTTAGTTTTGATGATATGTTGTTATTGTTCACTCAGTTTTTTTTTGCGTATAATCAATCAAACATGATGTTTAACTGGGAAAACTATTGGGAACCGAGAGATTGAGCCAAAAAATCGAGAATCGAAACCGAACTGAAACCGAAAAAATCTAAAAATTACCCGAACGGTTCCAATTTTTGAGAACCGGAAAAACCGAAAACGAACAGAACCACAATATTTCGGGTAACCGAATAAAACCGAAAATACATAAAATATCTGAAAAATATTTAAAAATACCTAAAAATACTCAAAATTACCCGAAATAACCGAAAGTATCCAAAAATACCTGAAACTTTATACCCATATGGTTACTTTTTTAATCAAAACCGAACCCGAACTGAACCTGAACCGAACCAAACAAAACCGAAAACTACTCGATTCTAATATGGTTCCAAAATTTAGAAACCGAATTAACCGAACCGAACCCAACCCTAGAACCGAATGTCTATCCCTATTTCATGGCCCGTCAACAAGACTTAAGGAAAATTACTCTGTGTGGAGTAGTATAGTACTTTACTTTTAAAAAGAAAACTAAATCTTTTTATTTTTGATAAAAAATAATCTTTTTCTATTGTGATTAGTTCAAAAATAAAAATTTTGATTAAAATAACTAATTTTTTTTGAAAGAATCTTTGAGATATTTTAACGTGATTAACCCAAAAAATTCTATAATTTTCAAATAATTTTAGGAATAATTTAGTTTGGCGATAATTTGGCAATATAGTTTAGCAAAGTCATGTTTTGGCTCCTGAAAATTTTGCTCCCACCTCACTTTTTCATTTGCCCCCTTTTAACAAGAATATGCTACAGAATTTTTGATTATATCTAATATTAAAGATATCATTAGATTTGATTTTTCTTTTATCTAACTAATTAAAAAGAGTTGTTTGTGGCATTTTAGCCTATCCACATCAACAACTTAAAACATCCTAAAAAATTGACACATCACCTATTTGGAGAAACCCCTCCTACTACCACCTAAGCTTCTCCGGATCCACAGTTAAACAACAAAGTTTCCTCTCTATCTCGATACACATCATTTCGTTACATTTATTTTCCCCCTTTAGATCACACTAATTTACCTTCACCTGTAGTTGGGTCACCACCAAAATGGCCCATCTCTAAAAGACAGCTCCAAATTCTAGCTGAAATGCTCAGTGACACTTAGGCCACAACTTCACCAGCCCACAATCACCTCTAGCCGTCGAGTCTTCTTCCTCAAACAACCAACGACTAACCCTAAATCTTAACAGCTGATTCTCCAACCTCTTTCCACCTTCTCTTTGTTTACCCATTGCCATTACACCCACATTCTTGCGATCATTTACTCCGGCTATTATGGCGTGCTCACGACAGTGCTTCTCCACCTTCTTTAATCTAACCGTCGAACCTCAACTCCTTAAAAGCACCGTCAAAACCCACACATGTCTTCCCCAGATAACGAAACCTCACTGCAAAACACACTAATTATATTACATAAATAACAGCCTCAATGGATCACGCCAGAGATTCCAGCTCTCCCGCGAACCTTGGGTATCATATCCGATGACCGGCGACGATCGATCAAAAGGCGATCACGCCGACTTCAGACCCGGAGATGGTGTACAATATCAAGCACCATGGCCGAGATCAGGGACGAAACCGTCCGCAGATCCGTTGTTATCTATATAAGAATGACGACATTATTTTGATGAAGAACGAGAAGAAGACTTTCAAGGAATCAGAATTCCCTAGGGCTTACCTGAGAACCACAGTCGAGGAAGATGAGAATGCGTGTGGTGGAGGATACCAGAAATAAACAGGTTACGAATTAGATTTGTCGTTTGCTTCCATAAGATTATCAAAGTTGAGTTTTATGTTGTTAAAAATCATTTGAATATCTGGAGAATGAGTTGAATATAGTGACCTGTGTGGGTATATAGATATGGTTTCATAATAGCATTGAGATTTTGACTTGAATTAAGGTTCGTTGGGACCATTTAATTTAGATTATAGATAAGTCTCTTAATTGGCAAATGAATGTTAATCTATGTTCTGTTGTTAGTGGCTGCTTGCTGATTATGTTTAGGGCTTTAGTCAATTGGTTTTTTGAATTGATAATTCAAGTTGCTAATTGCAGTATAGTATTATAGTTTGATTTCTGAAAGTTATGCACTTTCTTCTTACCCAGTTCTTCCCCATTAACTGGATGACTTCGTGATTAGGATGTCAATGAGTGAAATTTGTGATTTATAAGTTAGTGGAGTGTTTCATTTCTTTAGATCACAATAGGCCTCTCTCTCTCTATACGTATATTGTATCAATGAATCTCTATTTATTGTTGCTCCGTATCTGAAATTTGTTTGAATTATTTTAGTTTTTTGTAGATGGATGATATACTAAAGATCAAGAAGCAAATGAGTTTATGTGGAACTCAAGTGTGTGTTATGCAAATGCTGTGGAATCTCCAGCTTTACCTCCCACATATGCGACGGTGTTCTCCTTCTGCTTCTCTCCAAAACCAAATTCATTCCATGATGCCCTTCTCCCATCTGTAATATCAAATCCCATTTTTGATTTTCTTTATTTTATTTGGTACACCGGTTTTTAGATTTTCTGATCTTCAAAAATTAAATATTTTGTATAGCGTTTCTTAGTGGCCCAAACATAGGAGGTATTATATTCTACCTGTCTTTTCCTACAAACTTTCTGCATATATATTTTCCCACAAAGCATATGAATATTATTTTCTTAAACTGATTTCTTTCTCTATGTTTATGGCCAAAGATGGTTGTGGCTCGAATTCTCACCCATTTCCCATGGCACGGATCCAAAGGGTATTCGCATATTTATCCCACTCTGCAAAGCTTATGTTTTTTTTTGTTTTTTTTAAATCTTATATTACGTTTATATTATACTTAAGAAAGTGTCATATTAAGACTATGTTATGTTATGCTTATGCACGATGTATTAGTAGTGAGTTTTGAATAGCCTAAGACGGAATAGTAATAAGCCACCATGTGTGTGATATATATGTGGAGCAAATCCAGGTGTTGACCGGTCGGGTATTGGCTACACCCTTGCATGATGCAAGGATGGCATATGCTTATGAGTCGAAGCAGCTCCAAAACGGTGCCCTATTCGTTCGAGTGATGGTGACTGGTCAAGCTCCTGCCATTAGCCATGACTTTTCTACTCTGTTGATGTTGCTATGCTCAACACTCCCATCGATATTCCTAGCTGTCGGATCAAAACCATTGGCACGAACAGCGTGTTTCCTTTAATCATCTATTTTGATGTCATGCAACCATGTTTTTGTGTCCTTCAATTTATGTGCTTGATAAGGATTACATCGTTATTTTGGGAGTAACGGGTAACATCATCATTTTTTATGTTTAATCAACTTTGGATATGTTTTGAAAAGAAATGAAGAAAACTTAATTTTTTAATATTTGGTGAATTGTTTCCCATAGCTATCCTTTTTGAGTCTTTTTCCAAGTCGTTAGTATCATTTTCCAAGTCTATTGAAATGCAAAGAACTTTTACAATACCTAAAATTATTAAAAGGGAAGCAATAAAGTAGCTACCAAACAAAATTTCATTAGGTATTTTTTCCACTTTGATACGTTGAAACATCAAAAAAAAAGAAGGCTCTTCCGTCAATTATCAAAAAAAGATGAGTCATTACTTGAGAGAACTAAGAGTCAATTTTCTCTTCCACTCTTCACTAACGTGTAAAAGTTTTAGTCATTGTCAGAGTGATACTTGAACGAAGTAAGAAACAATTTGTTCTTCCCCTTCTCACCAAAATTTATGATATTCCGTACATAAATTTTAAAAATATTGTGATTTCCATGGCCAAAATATAAAAAATAAAAACCAAAAGAAAAGAGTTCAGCTATATGAAGGGGACAACAATGTTGAAGAATAATAAAAGTTTGGGAGAAAAAAGGATAATTCATTAAAAAGTTAAAGAAATGAAGGATATAACAGCAAAAAGGATATAGTAATGAGTCATGGGAATTAGAAAATGGTTTTCGCCCACTCTTCAAATTTTAAATGAATTTCGGTAGAAAGTATTATGTTAGATTTTAACAAAAAAAATATTATGTTAGATGACAATCTTAACCCCATAAGTAATCTAATGTCATTTTAAATATGAACTACCAAAAGTCCATTCTTGGTCATTATTTCATAAAAATAGTCTCTGATTTTATATAATTAAATATCAACCCACTTGTTAATAAAAATGTATTGATTGTAATCATTTTAATCTTATGGTTGGTGTTATATTAAAGGTTTTACTTCAAAATTTAAGAAGCAAAATTAGTATTATTAATTTACTAACCTTTCGTGTCATCAAAAAGATTTTTCATATTTTCAAACTTGATTTCGTGTTCTCGAAAACACAAACTAACTGCAAGAACTTTAGAAACTATTAGTGACTACAAACAACGAGTTAATCCCGTATTTTGGAAGCATACTTCAGCTTCACTTTAAATTTAATTACATAACATAAATATAAATTTATTTGAAAATAATAACAAAATTTTAAAATATTTTAAACTATATTATCCTCAATTCTTTTTCATAATTAATGAATTCCAAAGTTTTTCCTTATATTTGGCCCATTTTTATATACTTAAAAAATGTTACTTTATTTTTATTAATATTTATAATCAGTAGACAAACAAAACATAAAATCCGCGTGTAGCGCGGACCCACTCCTAGTAAATACAGTTCAAGTAAATTTTTAGAATCATAATTACCCACGGCAAAAGCACTACTCCATCGTAATTATATTTCTCAAGACAAAATAGTCAACACTTTTTTTGATGTTACCTTTCTTTAGTTAAATGAATTTTTCTATACTAATGTTTGATTTTTGATGTCAACGTTTAGATGGATCCAATGGAAAATTCTGGCCAAAATCAAGAAGAAGTCCAACTAGTGGNGGGGGGGGGGGGTTTAGGTGTTCTTAATCCAGTTAGCGTCTCAAACTACCACAAATAATATTTTGTTTTTTCTTAGGTTCAAACACGATTCCGTAATCACCACCAAAATAAGAACCATCATCCGATTGGATTTTCCTGGTCCGTATCGTAACTGGTCAAAAACACCGATTCATGTGAGAGAGCGATGGTGACAGAATTTTAAGGTATATTAAATATTTTTAACAAAAGTGTGTTTGTAAAATATTATTGGGATTATTTGAAATCTCTAAAGTGTGTGCCACATGTACAACCACACACATAATGTTGACGAAATCCACTTAGCAGTCATACATGTTTTCTGAATATCTCTTTAACAAATAGCATATTTGTTTTTGCGTATTATAAGTTTCTTTCGATAACTTAATCTAATTATATACTTCGCAGAGCAAATTCTATTGAAATCCTATGTTTGAACTCTAAGTGCGAAAGACATTCCACAAAAGTGCTGCAACAAAACTGATGGATATGATTAGCCGAGTAAAAGAAAGAGGTAAACAACCATATTGGATCCTTGATGAGTATTACAAAGATTTGGTTGTGTATTGGGCAACTGATGTAGCTAAGGAGAAAAGAAAAAGGCTTCTAAAACTAGACTATCTGATCGAAATGGGTTGGGACCACACAAACATCGCGCCAGTTAATGTTCATATGCTAAAGTTGCATATTTGCTAGTACGTAACACATCTAAAATTTTTTATGTTTCAACACATAAATATAATCTTCGTATGTTGATCATTGTGTAGAAAGAGAAGAAGGGGGATTTATCCTACAATGACGTTCTTCGGGAGACACACAAAAAATCTGATGGATCATTTGTTTGATAAGAGGAAGAACTGATCAATGGCGAATTTAAAAAGACTGAGAATATGTTTCAAGATGATATTCAAAGAGAAGAATTAACGCTAGAAGAAAAAAAATAAAATGTATCTGAAGGTAACCAAAATTTATTTAATATTTATCTATTCCTATTATTTCATCACAAAATTAAATTGTTGATATAATGTATAATATTTTGCAGTTATTTGATCCAACGAAAGATCGTGTGTTTGGGTTTGGTGCTCTTCTCAGTGAAATTTCCATTACTCAAGGATCATCGGCTAGTATCGGAAGTCAACTGGAAATGATGAAGCTTTGAAAGAGAAGATTGAGGAAATCTCTCAAGAGAATGCAGAAATTAAAGAAAGAGTAAAAAAACTTGAAGGACCGGAAGAAATGATCAAGATCTTGTGCCCACATCTATCATCGGCTCGTGTGAACAATTAGATTTTTAATTAGATATTTAAGTTTCTTTTGGGGTTCATTAGGTGTTTCTATAGTTTTATTTATCGTTGGATTTTTCAGGTTTTCATATTTATGCACTATTAGTTACTTTTATTTTAATTTGTATTAATAGAATTAGTTGGTTTTTCCTTATATTATACTTTTTATAAAATAAAATAAATTGCCAACAACAATGTATATATCAAAATGAGATTTTTCAATATTTTACAAAATCTAGCATAACTGTAACTAACTATAGAAAAAAGATTAATTTACAGAAATACACTTAAAAGGAAAAGAAATTTTACATTTACACCTGTCTTTTAATGGTTCTCAAATATACACCTCAAATATTAGGGTTTAGGGTTTAAGGTTTAGTGATTAGGGTTTAGGATTTAGCTATTAGGGTTTAAAGTTTAGGAATTATGGTTTAGGGTTTAGGGTTTAACGTTTAGGGTTTCTTTTAGTCTAGGGGTATAATGGTCTTTTTCATTAAAAAGGGAGGTGTAAAAATAAAATTTTTTCAAGCAGGAGTATTTTTGAAAAACAGACAATACAAAGGTGTATTTTTGTAAGTCTCCCTAGAAACATAGTTGTTGCAATAATGCATCAAGCACATTAATACCATATAATTTTTATATTTCAATTTTTTTATATCATTTTCATAATTATTTGTATTAAATGTTCTATTGCAAACTAATTAATGCAAATTCGTAACAATTCATGTTGTAAATTTGTCATAAATATGCAACAATTATCTCGTTGGAAAATTGCAATATTCAAAGCAAGAAAGTAGAATCTTACTTTTTTTGGCAAAATATTGACATATATTGCAAGAAACTAATAGCTTGCTAATTTACGACAAAATTTGCAATATGTTATGCAACAAAAATTCGAAACAATTTATGTTGCATATATATCTCGCAATAATACAACAAATTTGGGAGAAAAAAATAGTTGCTTTAGCACGACACTTAAAGCAAGAAATTAACAATGTTGTAAATTTTGCAATGCATGCGCAACAAATACGAACTTGTAACACGCAAACAACAAAAATATAATATTCATTACGATATTGTTGCAAGTTGAGTATTACAACGATATTTTAACTTATTGTAACAATTTTTCGTGTTGCAATACCCTTAATTTCTTGTAGTGAGAACCCTTCTTCTTCTACTTTCAACTCAAGAAGAAGATTGGAGTTTGATTCGTTGAAGTGCCGAAAAGGTATATTTCTAATGAATACACAATGGTTTAAATTCTTACTTGCTTGATTGTCTTCTTCAAAACCAAGTAGGTTCCCAATGAATCTGATATGTATATTCGGGATTATTTTCCCTGTCTGGGTGTATGGAACATGCTTACGTGTTTTTCAATATCTCTTTCACAACTCTAAAATGGTTTGCTATATATCAACGTTAGTAACCACTAACTTTTTATTTTTCTATTGTGTGTTTGGTTGTTGGCATAATTAAATACTTTATAATCAAATTGGTGGTGATCATGGATAGAGGTCAAAGGATAAATGGTTACGTATTGGAGTGTCCCGTTACGGCACAATGTCAGGATTCATGACCAACTAGGTATGTGAAATCTGAGAGCTAATATATGTAAAGATTGATGCAATTATATGGTCTTTTGTTTCTTGAACTTGAATGTGTTTTGGGCTCTGGTTAGTCAAATGAAACCATATTGAAGGGTATCGTAATATTGATTATATATTAGAATAGTTTGCTTTAGTGGTTTCTTGAAAATCAGAAACCAAAGTTTCAAAACCAAAAAAATAAAGTGGGATATTAAGAATTTGTCCTGCTAATCTGACAGCTGCTTCAATCAATCAGGGTCGACTCCTATTTCTTCGCCACATCATGTCTTCCAAATCTCTATATAAAATGTTTCTCTCTCATCAATTAGCTATGTTTTCCCCAAATCTATTTGTACTATGAGCTTTCTCACTGTGTTCTTTCTTATTTGTCAGAATTTATTAACTGTAAGACTTTCTGGTAAGATTCCACTTCCGTGTTTAGTGTCATTTAACAAAGAGTACAATTTTGTCAAAATAACTTTTATTTTGATCTTTTTTGGTTTTCCGAAGGTAATGTGTCCTTATGACGTGATGGAAAAAATATGAAGAAGTTATGAGATCGTGACGAAAACAATCTAATAAAAATTTGTTTTTGATGAATAAAATTTACTATTTTCCTTCATAACTAATTTCATTTCAAAAACCTCATCTTCTCGTGCATTTGATGTTGACCAACATTTCAAGGTCATGGTATCCAGGCCGCCTAGGAATCCAAGCGTCTTTCAAAAATCTCATGATAGTATAAAATCTAGGCAATGAAATTCAACAGAAAAATATGTTTCCAACCTAATGTCATCTGCCACTATGTTGTGTTCTTAACGATTTAGTTTTCTACTTACCTTTGTTATTACAGTAATGATCCCAACTACACCAACATAATTTTTAAATACGCACTTAAGATTTTGTATTTGTAAATGAGTCATCATCTCATCTCATCAAAAAATGAGTCATCATCTCATCAATTCCTTAGAATGCTAATTGGTTATTCCATGTCAAAATAGCAAAATAAATTTGCACAAACAATAATGCAACTTGCAACTTTTAAATAAAGAGTTATTAGTGATCTTATCAGTTTCTAAGAAGCTTGGCCACAACGAAAGAAGTAATGTAGAGTCCATTAACTTCTAAGAATGTGCATAATCAGAGAACTGCATCTGTTAAAACGTTGAAGAACAGAGTTGTTACAAAAGTGTTGGTGTTTTTGTTTATGTTTCCTTCTGTAACTATGTTGGTAAAACTATAGAGATATGTGGATCTTCACTCCATTGCGCAATAGTTATGTAATGGGATGAAATTTTTTAGAAGAGGAAACAAGAAATGGTTTGGAGATTATGTCGCATGTATGTCGCACAAAATTTAAGGGCAAAAACCACACATATGAAAATATATATACTTAAGTTAGACAGAAAAATTTGTTTTCTGTTTCTCTCACGTGGGTAACAATATACACAAATTATTTGCTTATATCAAAGTTCATTTCTTTAGAAAGAAGATTATCGTGGAAACAAAATATAAATCAATAAAATTTGAAAAATAAATCCGAAAATTAAATTATGATTTGTTTAAGTATCAAATTATCAAACTATATTAACAAATAACAAATTATATGTTATTGATGTATAACTGCAATATAAAATAATATTAGATTAGTGGAAAGAGCATAATGATATATACTACTTTAGATCATCACAATTTAATTTTAATTACTATAAACTAAAATCACACGAAGTCTTAGATTAGAAGAAAATTGAAATGTTTCAATTTAAAACCAAACAGAATATTTCATTTCAATATAATTTTAATTACCATAAATTAAAAACAAACGACGCATTTCAATAGTCATGAAAGTTTTATAAAATACGGAGTTATTTTTTTCCATTTTTATTATTGTATTGAGATTACAAACCAAACATTACAATCTAAGCTGGTAAAAAAACTTGAGGTTTAAATAAAGAGAACAAAATAACAAAGTTCTCTCTCTTTCTAGCAGACACCCATGGAAGTTAAAACTTTGATGTAAGGTTTTCCTCGGTGCCAAAGTTTAATATTTATAAAACCTAATACCCTACGCTCAATCCCGCAAGAGAACGGGGTCAATTATAGTATTTTAGGATCGTCCAAGGATTTAAAGGCTTGGATTAGTAGAACCTAAACAAGAAGATTATACTAAGGGTCCTAGTGTAGAAGGCGATCTAGTAAGGGATTGTCACAGGTCTCTACTAAGCCTAATAAAAAGTGGAGGTAACCATGATGATTAAGCAATAAAGAAGTCAATAACAAAATATCATAAAACCAAAGAGTAAACTTGGATCAAATCAAAAGAAAGATAGGATCTTGAGACAATGGTTATGGGTTCGGGTTCAATCTAAAGAAGTAATGGATTTTGGGTAAGGCTTTATTGGAGGATCGAAGCTATTCCTAGACCAAGGGTCCCTTAATAATCGATCAACCCACTCTCGTGACGGAGATCTATTCACCTATACACACTAAAAAGCTCAACTCTCGTTTGCTGCCCATCAAAGTATGCATGTGATAGTCTAACTTAAGCCCTCTTAGCCATCTAGCACCTAGGTAACATCCACTCTCATGGGCCCAAGTGGAAGACATAGATCTAGTTCTCTCAAGCATTTCATCGAACACTTT
>OVAN01002301.1:0-34304 GCA_900406275.1 Anastatica hierochuntica | reverse complement strand
TGATTAGCCATACACTTGTTTCCTTCATCTATAGGATCACAATTAAGCCCCGTCATCTCAGCTCATTCGTTCAATGAGAAACGCATGGGTTGACCACCAACTAGAAACCATAGCTCATGGATGTTGTTCACTGCTAGTTGATGCTTTAGAAGCCAATGAACTCTTTGGGCAGCCCATGTGTACTCAACCTCGGAAAGCTTCAAAAACACTCCAAGACTAGAATCTTTCAAAATTGTCCATAACTCTTCTTCGAGTTCTTCTTTTATAATCCCAAATTTGTTCAACAAACAATTATGGTTCATACTATGTATCTTCAGCTTTAGAGGTTTCACGTGTTTGAGTAGCAGTGGTGGGTAGATGTTGTTTTCTGAAGTCATATTATCTGAAAAGATAAAACCAAATCTGTTAGTAAATCTGTAACAATACAAATCTGTAACTAAAGAACTATAAATTTGTAGTAAATAAGCAAACAAATTTGTACCAATTGGAAATTTTTAAACCCAAAATCTGTAGCAACCAAATGTTATAAAAAAAATCTATAGCTATTTTATGAAACAACCACTGAATAAATCGGTACTCATTACATAAACAATTCAGTACTAAATAAGCACACAAATCTGTCACAATTATGCAAACATCACAGATTTATTTGTAAATCTGTAGCTAAGCTAAACAAATCTGTAAGCAAATAGTTAACGATTTAAGAGCATTTAGTGGAGATTTATTTTAAAAATATGTAACTAAAGTATACAAATCTGTAGCTAAAGTCTCTAAATCTGTAACAATTGACCAAACATCTAAAATTAAAGTTAACTATGTGAGTAAAACACAAATTATGATTATACCAGAGAGATGGGTTTTTGATTTCTCGAAATTTTGGGGCAAATCGAAACACGACGACGACGATGGTTGAAGAGGAAGTGAACAATGGTTTTATGTCAAAATCGACGGCGCCGGAGACGGTTCAAGGCGGCGAGATGAGAGGCGTTGGAGACTGAGAGACTGAGAGAGATGACGCCTCAGCTTTTTTGTTGAGTAGAGCCGCGGCGAAGGACGATGTCGCGGAGGACGACACTGCGGAGGACGATGCCGCAGAGGACGACGCCGGTGATGGTGATGAAGAACGAGGGCGATGGTGATGAGAAACCGCCGACCTCTTTTGTTTTTTTTTTACCTCTTTTGTTTTTTTATTCAACCTAATTGTTTATTAATTTAGGGTTTACTAGATCTTTTTAGGGAGAATAAATCTTTTTATTATTAATTTGAAACATAGATATATTAGTAAAAAGTTAAATTAAAATGGCATTATTGTTAATAAGATGATTATTTTGGTCTAATGGTCTTTTACAAAAAGATTGAAATTAGTCTAGTAAACATGTATTTTTCTAGTAATAAACATGTTTTATAGTGTTAGTTTAGGTAATTAACACATATAATATTGATATTTGTTGACAAAAAAATATAATATTGATATTTTCAATATAATTTTAGTTGTAGAATCTAAATTTTTTTTTAAAAGAAGTCGAATCAATTACAAAAAGACAAATGACATATAGATTTCTTATGGAGAAACTATAATCTCTCAAATGAAAGACTCTCTTCCTTCTCTTTCTTTCGTTTTCATTATTTTTTACTTGTTTAATGCTAAAAGACTCCCTGAGAAACCTTCAATGCAGATGTTCTTAGGTTTCATTTCAGTTTTAACATTATCGGTTAACGGTAGAACTCAACATTATGTATTTAGTGATTGATACAAGTTTAGTTTCTTTAGTTTGATTCAGAACCTATAACAAAATATCCTAATAGAAAATTTGCCAAAAATAAAAGAAGAAATAGCTTTCGAGCGCGCTTATCGAGATTCATCGAGCTTCAGATCAAGTCTTGTCTAGTTTCTAATCCGACACAGTGCAACGGAGGCCACCGCCGACGTCTCCTTACCAGACCCTACCAAGCCTCCCGACCTCCCCTCGTCTCTGCCCACTTCTCACGCTGACAATCGTCACCAACCCTCGTCACCGGAGGTCCCTTCGTCACCGTCTACAATAGCCTTTACTTTAAACTGTCACATTCATCTACCTTCACTTCTTCCATGGCGTTTTCACCGTCTATCACCGCCATTCAGCTATTATCTCCTTTGAGAGATTTCATCACTTCATATCTGAGCTTTCTAAAGCATGGGTCATCAACTTCATCACAACCATCAATCTCCTCCTCTCAGGAGCTTTTTTCATGTTTCCTTTTGTCTACAAGGAAGGATTGTCGCCGGTTCGCGAAAACTCAAGCTTAGTTGTTATGGCTCTTCTCTTTCCCGGCGATTTTGTGGTGTACTTTGACTCTAGTCGAGAATTATTATGGGTTACATCCCATTTATCTGGTGATTCAGTTTGTCTTGATATCAAGTCGTAGCCTAAGATCTACTATCTCTCTCTACTGGCGATTTGGGCTCCTTCCGCCAAGGTCGATAAGCACCACCATAGATCTGACTTGTCCTCTCCAGTTGTCACCGCTTCTGCTATCTCCTTCTGTCTTAATGTTGAAGATGTCCATGGCGAGTGGTCACCGGATCCCAGTTCTAAAACTTGGTGCTCGGACTTTAGACGTGCAGGAAGTTTAGCTGCCGAATCTTCTTCTTTCATTCTGTGGCTCTTTCATTACCAATTCGGCAAGATGGAAATCTGAATAGCTCAGATCTGGTCCCAGCCTACCATTCCCATTCGTCGTCGCGGGTCATTGTTGGTCCGACCTACATCGTACTCCACATTAGGCGACATCGATAGCTCCCTTGTGTCCTTCAACAATAAAAATTGATTTGGGCCGCAATTTGAGAAATCTATTAGTTGGGCCAAAATTTAATTCCAAAATTCATTCAAATGGGCCTTATAAAGTGGATTTTTATTCCTCTTGTATTGAGTATTTATTAAAAATCTTTGTGATATGTATGGAAAATTTATTCAAGAGACATCTCAAATAGTAAGATCAGAATGGGTTTGAAACCTTAAAATTATATATATGGTTGGTGATTGGGCTGATCTTATGCTATCTGGTAGTACTTATGGTGTGATATTGCGATTTTCTCCTGCTTTGTGCAGTGTATGCAACAATTAAAAAGATTTTTCATTTTTAGGTTTGGTGGGGTTCCAAAACTCACTTTGTCTGACAGAATGAGAATCATAGCATGGAACTGCCAAGGGGCGGTGCCAAGGCAGCAACCCGCCGACTGGAAGAATTATGTTGATCATATTCTCCAGGTTTTCTTTTTTATTAGAGACTAAGAATAATTGCCTCTTCTTATAAGACCTCCAAGTGACACTAGGATTTGATAGTTTGGTGACTTTGGATCTGATGGGTTTGAGTGGAGGCTTTGTTTTATTCTATTCTACTGATTTCTAGTTATCATACTACGTATGAGATCGTTTGATTGATATCGCATTGGTGATAGATGGTAATCGTGTGTTCTTGACTTGTGTTTATGGTGATCAATTGATTGAATACTGAGGAAACTTTTGGGAATGTATTACCCTTATAGCCACTAATAGACATGAGCCATAGTTAACTATTGGAGATTTTAATGAAATTACAGGAAATCATGAAAAACATGGCGGACGACATAGATCAGAAGCATCATTTCTCCCTTTCCATGCGATGATCAATTGCTGCAGTTTGATCGAATTCCCCCACGAAGGAAATTTTATGTCCTAGGTAGGAAAACAGATAAATGGGATGGTAAAGTGCATACTAGATAGAGCTATGGGAAATGAAGATTAGCGTAACATCTTTCCATGCACTATCATTGAGTACTTCAAGATGTGGGGTTTGGACAAGATATCCTTCATGTTTGATAAACGATGGATAAGTAAACCTGGAGTAAAAGAAGCTGTAACAGAAAGATGGGGCACAGATATGTCGAATTCAATAAAACTTTTGACCCACCGTATCTAGAGTTTTTGTCATGCAATTTCAACTTGGAAGAAAAGCGTCATTTCTAATACGGAAAAAATCATAGAAGAACTCAAAGACTGTATCGATCAAGCCCAACCTAACGAAAATACTTCTTATTAAACATTGACGGAATTAAAAGATATATTAAAAAGGCATTCCATGAAGAAGAAGTATTCTAGAAGCAGAAAAGCAGGATCAACTGGCTAGAGGAGGGAGATAAGAATACAAAATTCTTTCATGCCTCAACCAAACAAAGAAGAGCCAGGAACCAAATTATGGGATTAAAAGACCAGGATGGTGTCTGAATAGAAAATGCGGCTAGAATCGAACGAGTGGCGTTGGGTTATGTTAAGGAATTGTTTTCCTCCTCAAATTTGAGTGAATATGATAGAGTAATAAACAATATTCCTGTGAAGGTTACATAGAGAATGAAGAGAATTTTGACAAAAGAGTTCTCCGAGGAAGAAATAAAGAAAGTCTTATTTTCAATAAAACCGCAAAAAGCTCCTCGTCCAGATGGGATGACTGACCTCTTTTACCAACAGTTTTGAGATGTCATAGGCAAAGATCTCATTAGTATGATGAATACTTTCTTCGAGACAAGAGAGTTTGAAAGAAAGCTTAACGAAAATAATATTTTCTAATTCCAAAATCGGATACACCAAGTAAAATAGCCGAATTCAGACATATTAGTCTATGCAACGTATGATATAAAGTAATATCCAAAATTCTTAGTCGCCGACTAAAGAATTTTCTTCTGGAACTGATTTCTGAGACACAATCAACTTTTGTGGCTGGTAGATTAATTACGGATAACATCCTTGTTTCACAAGAAAACTTTCATGCCTTGAGATCAACCTGGCATGTAGAAAAACGTTAATGGCAATCAAGACTGATATGACCAAGACATACGATCGAGTGGAATGGGGGTTCCTAAAACCCCTTATTCTAAAGAGGGGTTTTAACAATCAATGGATAGAATGGGTTATGAGCTATATTACTACATGGTCATATCGGGTACTACTGAATGACGCTCCTAAAGGCCACATACGGCTAATCCGAGGCATCATAAAAGGAGACCCAATATCCCCATATCTATTTATACTGTGTACAGAAGTTCTGGTCCACAATTAAATGATGCTAAATGGAACGAGAAGATACTTGGTCTTAAAATCTCTCAGTCTAATCCCCCGATTTCACACCTCCTCTTAGCAGATGATAGTCTTTTTTTCTGCCGTGCTGATGAGACAAAAAACAAGGAAATTATTGATTTAATCTACTCTTATGTCGAAATTGCAGGACAAAAGATTATTCTTGCAAAATCATTGGTGATGTTCAGAAAAGATGTTCTGATATCTACAAAATCACTCATCAAATCAACCTTAGGAATATACCAGGAAGGGGACATAGGCACAGAGCTAGGACTACCTGAAAAAATTTTGTGGGTCTAAGGCGCAAGTAATACCTTTTACCCAAGATCGTCTCCAGAGCCGAATAAACACATGGTCGGAAAAATTCCTGTCGAAAGGTGGAAAAGAGGTGATGATTAAGTCAGTGGCTTAGGCACTTCCGACTTATGTAAATTCGTGGTTTTTGCTCTCCAGAGCAATATGCTCTAAGCTAAGTAGTGCAATCGCTAAATTCTGGTAGAGCACAAATTCAGATGGATGGGAATTTATTAGATTGCATGGAATAAGTTGTGTGTACAATTATCAGAAGAAGGCCTAGGGTTCAGAACCTCCAAAGAATTCAACCTAACCCTTCTAGCAAAAAAACTATGGAGATTATTACAATATCCCAACTCCCTTGTAAGTAGTGTGTTAAGAGGAAGGTACAAAAAATATGACAACTCCTTGGAGATATTAAAATCCAATCGACCATCATATGGATGGGGAACTGTTTTAGTAGCAAAACCTCTCCTACTTTCAGGACTCCAAAAAACTATTGGGTCTGGTATGACCACCAAGGTCTGGAGCGAACCTTGGATCCACGATATTCCGGCTAGACCCATATGGGAGTAACTGTCGAGAAAGATCCTCTATTGTATGTTAATGACCTTATCGACCCGAATATAAAAGAGTGAAAAATGGATCTTCTAGAGGAGTTATTTGCCCAAGAAGACATTAAATGCATTAAAGGAATAAGACAAACTAAAGCTTATTCTAGAGATGGTTATAGCTGGTAGTTCACCACCTCTGGGAACTACATAGTTATATCATGATACTAGGCCACGAAAGACTTACCTTGTCTTACTTGTGACCACCCTGTTCAGGGACCTACAGTGGCAACACTTTTGGCACAAAATTAGAAACTAAAAAGTACACGATAACTAAAACATTTCTTGTGGTAATGTCTATCAGGATGTCAGAAAACCTGCCAAATGCTACATTACATGCATATAAGTAAAAATAAAGAATGTCTTGTATGTGGCATAGAAGAAGAATCTATAAATCACATGTTGATTGAATGCCCTCTAGCAAGAAAAATGTGGGCACTGGCGGCTATTCCCTCATCTCCATCCATACTCCTTCAACCTTCCGTATATGAAAACATCTCATATCTTTTTTGGGGGCAAAGAAAATTGGAACAAATGAGGCAACTTTACATGCTTTCCCCCAGATTTTATGGTATGTAAGGAAAGCAAGAAACCACCTTGTTTTCGATAACTTTCGGGAACAAGCAAAAAATACTCTAGATCATGCCACCCAAGAAGCAAGGCGAACAAAAGTACACGAGAGGTTGACCCACAAGCAACTGAAGAAAATGTGACTCATGAGGCTAACTGTAACGTCCACGATCTGCAAACCTTACCGAAAAGTTGGGTTGATTAGGATTATGGCCGAGAAAGGCATAATCTGAATTGTTACTGAAGGCTTCGCTAAATTGACATTGGAAAATGGAGAATTCAGTTAATTATAACCGAGTATCCAAACCGCTAAGAGGAATTGAGTTTCGGTGAACTTAGCTCAGGAAGAAAAGTCCAAGCTAGAATAAGACTTAGACGACAATTCGTGGAATTCAGATAAAATGATGGTTAAAAGGGCTTAAATGGTTTACAGACAACAACAGTCGAGTAAAAGTAAGTAACTGTCGGTTCTCGACAGCTGGATACACGGGAAAAGATTTCCGAACAGTTATGCTAAGGGAAAAAGAGCGGAAACAATTATCCGGAAGGGAATAAAATGTTTTGGACGGTTATGGGTGGTTACTTGGGAGGTTATGGGAAGGAATAACCGCCAAGACATGTTTATTAAAAGAAGGAGACGTTTTCACAAGGGGATTCACGATGATAATGAAAAATACTAAGGAAAAACATAGAACTACTAAAGGAATTCACAATTCGAACAAGTAAAACATAGAGAAAACGGAGAGACGACTAGTGATTCTCATTCGACAGGGGAAAACTGCACAAAATCTGCTACAAATTGTTCAGTACAATCAGAATAGAGAACTAATTAAGAAACACTGAGATCGGTGTTCATGGGCATGATTTGCAATCAGCAGTGTTCGTCGAATGAAGATTAACGTTCGGGAATGGAAATTCTTGGGGAAAAATGGAAGAACTATAATAGTAGACGTTCCGAAAGGGAAAAATGCATAGAACAATTGAGATTCTCGTTTCGGAACACAGAATACCTAGGAGAAAAAAGAAATTCTACGCTCGTCGAATAGGTGTTGTCGTTCGGGAAGGGTAAAGTAGTGAAATACACAATCGAAAAGGGTATCCGACAGAGAGTTTGTGTTCGACAAGTGTGAAATCACGACAGATAAAGGGTTACATGCTTGGGACCGAATAACAATAGTGGAATGGTGATGGATTCGTGGTGGATGATTCCAGGGATGAGAATACTCGTGAAAGAACTGCCAAAATTGTTTGCGGGAGTAAAGATACATGATCGAGAGAAGATCCGACCGTAGAAAATTGACCAGACTGAGAGAATTCACGCCCGGATCAAGGAATCGACAAGGAAACAAGGGAACTGATCGAGGAATAAGTTGGATAGATGATCTGACAGGGAAAAAATAGAAGGAGACATTGTGAACATGTTATGAGGGTTAATCCGAAAGAGTTGTACAGGAAAACTGTCTGGGAAACAAGTTCTAGAGACAGTTCCAACTGAAAAATATGGTCGGACTGCGTTGTGGTATGTGCCAGCGCTGGGAAAGACTGGTCAGTATGTTCAACAGTGTTCCGGAAAGGGAATTCTGACAGCATTGATGATCAAGACAATCGGGAAAGTTGATCGAAAAATGTTGAATTGTTTGTTGGATACATTTTTTTTGAAGGAAGTATGATCGTACGTCTTGTAGTAAGGATACGGGCCATCTTTCACGTTAATTAGTCACTTGGGAATGGTTGGTTTTGTGACTAAGTAACAAACAAAGTTGGTTTTCGGATGTGTACCTCGGAAGATCTTAGAAAATGATCAAATCGATATGGGCATATGGCTAAGGTATGGTTGGCTAAGGTAAAGCTAATTATGTCGATCATTAAGTTTAATTTCCGCTTCATGAGCTGAATAAATGATTGAATTGTCTAAGCGAGAATACTAAGTAAAGTTACCTAGTTAGATGGTTTAGGCCGAAAAACTCATGAAGAAATTTTAATAAAGGCGCTTGAAGACTTAGAGGTTTGGTCTCGGCTTAACTGGATCGTGTGTTATCTCGGCCGCAATAAGAAAATCTAGGTCGGGGTATTATAGGTTGGTATCACAGCATGCTCGGTCTTCAGAAAAGACGAGTGCTCGGTGGAGTTACTGAAAATGGGAAAAGGAGACTAAGTTAGAAACAATAACCTAAGCTAAGGCATTGAAATTGGTTAAGTCATTGGAAATGACAAAGTAAGATGTTAGTCACATATCTGCAGCCAACGGGAATGAGCAAGGATGATGACGAACAAAAACAAGTAAAGAGCTCACGACATAAGGAATCTATGGATTAAGATGGCTGCGGAAACGGCCTAAAAGAGGAGTCAAGGAAATAGACTAAAGCAATTGGAATTGTCGGGATGTGAAGTTGAAATAACTTACATTCATGAAGGATGTTGATAAGGAATCTAGTTGGAGAGGTATGATATCTGAAAAGATGAATGGACAAGTTGGTCCGGGAGTTAAGACATTTGTTCCACGGAAATACCGAGAATTGACTAACAGGGAATTCAAAGTCCAACTTTCGAGATACTAAAGGGTGGAGTGAAACGAAACGGTGAATTTGGAAATTATAAAGACTAAGGGAGTGGTATGAGAATACGAGAAAGGATAAAGCCAGAATTTGGTGATGATCAATGATAAAGAAGACCGAAAATGACTAGTTGTTGATCAACCTAGACTATCTAGCACTCCGAAGACGTGGGAAGAAAACTCAGAATGTGCAAGTGGTAAGCTTGGATGGGAGTTAAGACAAGATGAGATATTGTGCTCCGTAACCGGATGAGTAAGCCGAGATGAATCTACTGAGCCAAGATGGACTACCCAAAGAGAAGTACCATAAGGTGTAGAGAGTAAAACAATTAAGTCTAACGAGATAACTAATAGTAAGGTTGTAGAAAATTAATTTGATAAGTAAAGCCACCCGGACTAAGAGAGTCGGTCAGTGGAGTTGGCATATAAGAAAATTGTGAACAACTTCGTACACAATTGGGTTTCAGAGCAAATTCCTTAATGGGGGAGACTAGTACACAACTTATGTGATGACGGGACTTCCAAGTAAAAGATTGAATCTCGAAAGAAAATAATTCGTTCGGAGTTCGGTCAGGATCAGAATGAAAAATATGGTTGGAAAGACCAAGATTCAAAAAGGATTACCAAGTCCAGAAAGGGGACAAAGGTTGGATAATGAGACTTGTCCATGAGGGACCAAAGTCAAATCAAAATACCAAGTATGGGCGGGAATAAAATAAGGATCAAATAGATATATCACGGTAGCGAACAAGGCTGAATGGGAGTCGAGGCGAGAAGGATAAGTTCTTAAAAATCAAGAATATTTTCTAAGGCAAATCTAAAAGCCAATAAACTTCACCAGAAGCAAGGATGGGTAACTGTGGCAAGTTTACTGATTTGGATTATGAATCAGAGTTAGCCCAAGAGAAGGATAACTCAATGATTTGTGGTTCGATCCGAAAGGGAGTTGCGGAAATGGTTAATGTTTTTGGCACTAGAAAAGTTGCTAAGGAAAAATCAATAACCAAGAGACTACCCTAATATGTGAACAGGTAAAAAGAATTATAAGTCTTGGTAGACGAGGATTGGGAAGGAGTTCAAAGTAACTCTACATGTATCACGACTAAAGGGAACTGAGATCAAATAGAACAAGAGAATGAGAGTCAAGTGTGCTCGCCAAAGACTTTTTTGATTGCCAATATATTTTTTTGGAAGTGCTTGAAATTGCGAATGTGTTATGTGGTGTCAATACCGATGGTCTGACTATTGATAAGTAAAATGTAAAAGGTTGGTGGCTAGAAAGGTCGGTGACCAGAATGTGAATTGTCAATGAACGGTGCCCAAAATGGTCACTGTCCAGAATGGGAAATGTTAATGGGTGGTGTCCACAAGGATTGTTGACCTGAATGGAAAATTTTAAAGGACGGTGTCCAGAAAAGGTCAGTGACCAGAAATGGCCAGATAAAACTGCAATGGTCGATGGCCGAGTAAATTGAATGGCCCATGGCTGGTAAACTGAAATGGATGATGGCGAGAATAATGTATTGTAACCGATGGCCGAAAGAATGAATGCATGTTATGGCGGATGGCCAGGAAAGTGAAAGGTCGATAACCGGATATAATGGTAAATGAATATGACCGATGGCCGAATCGAATGGAAAATGTTAAGGCAACGCTCGAGAGAATGCATACAAATTCGATAACCAAATAATGAAACTGGTTGAAGTCCTGGTAAATGTAAAATAGCCGAGCCACTGATAAGGCCGGATGACCGAGTTACTGATGTCGGCAGAACCAACGTCCGTGACATGACTGGTCCAGCTTGGGAATCATGTGGATTTGGCAAGTGTGGATATGCTGATGTTGGTTGGAACAACCTCAATGACATGACCGTTTCGATTTGGGAATCATGTGAATTTTCAAAGTGTGGATGTACTGTTGTCGTCGGGAACAACTTCCAAGACATAACTGTTTGAGACTTAGAAACCTAGTGGATTTGCAAAGTTTGTATGTACTGATATAGTTAGAGGACAAGTTATGGTTAGATGGAAACTGAAAGTTTGACTGATGAGATGGTTAGTCGTATCGGACCATCTAAGTATGTTTTGGTTAGAGGATGGGTTTTCAGGCCAGTTATGTTATCGTCTTTGGGAACAAAGTGGGTTTGCCATAGCTTTCCCGTTGCTCGTTCTTGGTGATTGGTTCATTATACTCGAGAGTCGAATTCATGGCAAGTTTAGGGACAAGTGTGTTCGCTAAGGCTTTTCAGGTCGCGAACTGCCTAGTAACTCTGGGTAATCATGCTTGACGAGTTTATGTGATTGTGTTCTTCAAAACTTGAAGAGTTTGCCAAGAAAAATTTGTTTTTAGGCCAATAAGATTTCCCATCTAATAATTACAATATACTATGGATGATTGGTGCGTGACTATTATCGTCTGGAGGGCTCGTATTAATCCGCCAAGGCATGTTTAAGAAAGCATTTGTGAAAGTTGGTGAGTTTCCCAAGATGTGACAGTAAATGTTTGGATGGATTATAAATGAACTGAAACTAGTGGCAAGGATCAAGATAGATCCGAAGAATGTGTTCAAGGATCGGGAATGATAAAGAATCAAGAAATGGATCCGAAAAAACTTTGAAGTTTCAAAAATCACTAAGGATCCAAGGTAAACTGGGGATCCAAGAGTGATCCAAAAGAAGTCTGGAAAGACGATAAGCTGGTTAGTCTTAACAGACAAATGCATTAGAACTTGGATAAGTTCGCTAATGGAAGTCTATGATCTTAATGGATAAGTGTAACAGTGCAAGGATTTGGATCACTGGTGCATGACTAAGAATTCAAGGATGAATTCATTCTAAGTGACCGCGTTCTGCAAACCTTATCAGAAAGTTGGGTTGATTAGGACTATGGCCGAGAAAAGCATAATTCGGATTGTTACTGAAGGCTTAGCTAAACTGACATTAGAAAATGGAAATTCAGTTAAGGATAACCGATTATCTAAACCGCTAAGAAGAATTGAGTTTCCGTGAACTTAGTTCGGGAACGAAAGTCCAAGCTAGAATAAGACTTAAACCAAAAATTTTGGAATTTGGATAAAATGATGGTTAACTAGGCTTAAATGATTTCCAGACAGCAACGTTTGGGTAAAACTAAGTAACTGTCGGTTCCTGACAGTTAGACTCGTAGGAAAAATATTCCCATAACAGTTATGCTAAGGGAAAAAGAGCCAGAACATTTATCCAGAAGAGAATAAAATGTTCCGGACGTTTATGCGTGGTTACTTGGGCGGTTATGGGAAGGAATAACCGCCAAGACATGTTTACTAAAGGATGGAGATGTTTTCTCAAGGGGATTCACGACCATAATGAGAAATACAAAGGAAAAACATAGAATTACCAAGGAATTCACGATCTGAAGAAGTAAAACACAGAGAAAATGGAGAGACGACAGTGATTCTCGTGGGAACAGAAATCGGACAGGGGAAAACCTCATAGAAACTGCTACAAATTGTTCGGCGACAATTAGAACAAAGAACCGATGGAGAAACTAGTGAGATCAGTGTTCATGGGCGTGATTCGTGATCAGCAATATTCGGCGAATGAAGATTCACGTTCAGGAATGGAAATTCTCAGGGAAAAACGAAGGAACTGTTATTGTACACGTTCCAGAAGGGAAAAATGTAGAGAACAATGGAGATTCTCTTTCGGAGCAGAGAATACCTTGTAGAAAACAGAGGTTCTACGTTTGTCGAATAGGTTTTTTGTTCGGGAAGGGTAAAACAGTGAGATAGATAGTCGGAAAGGGTATCTACAGAGAGTCTGTGTTCAGCGAGTGTGAAATCACTTCGGATAAAGGGTTACATGCTCGGGACAATAGAAAAATAGTGGAATGGTGATGGATTAGTGGTGGATGATGTCCATGGATGCGAATACTCGTGGAAGAACTGCCAAAATTGTTCGCGGAAGTGAATATACACGATCGGGAAAAGATACGACTGTAGAAAACTAATCGGACCGAGAGAATTCACGTCTGGATCAAGGAACCGACAGTGAAACAAGGGAATTGATCGGGGAATACGTTGGATAAATGATCCAATGGGGGAAAATAGAAGGAGACAGTGAGAATATGTTCAGAGGGTCAATCCAAAAGAGTTATACATGAAAACTGTCCGAGAAACAAGTTCTTGAGGCAATTCCAACTAGCAGATATGGTCGGACTGTGTTATGGTATGTGTCAACGCAGGGAAAATATGGTCGTTACGTTCACTAGTGTTCGTGAAAGGGAATTCTAGCAGAATTGATGATCGGGCTAGTCGAGGAAGCTGATCGAAAAATATTGAACAGTTCGTTGGGTACATTATGGTTGAAGGAAGTGTGACCGTATGTTTCAGAGTAAGGATCCGGACCACCTTTCACGTTAATTAGTCACTTGGGGATGGTTGGTTGTGTGACTAAGTAACAAAGAAAGGTGATTATCAAATGTGTAGCTCGGAAGATCTTAGACAATGGTCAAACGGATATCGACATATGGCTAAGGTACAAGTTAATTCAGTCGATCATTAAGTTTAATTTCCGCTTCATGAAATGAATAAATGGTCGAGTTGTCTAAACGAGAATACTAAGTAAAGTTAGCTAGTTAGATGGTTTAGGCCGAAAAACCTCATGAAGAAATTTTAATAAAGATGTTTGAAGACTTGGAGGTTCGGTCATGGCTTAATTGGATCGTGTGTTATCTAGAATATGGTAAGGAAATCCAGGTCGGGGTGTTATACTAACCCCATGACTCTTTGGGTTGAAGAAACGCATGTATGCCAAGTTGATGGCTCTTGGAGTGTTGATACTTATTTTAGTGGATATGGATGGATATACTTTGTTGGAAGGCGAAGATAGCAATCTGAATATTGAAGTGCACAAGACAATCTCACTTCCCTCCACGCAGAGTTGGAAGCACTGATATGGGCTATGAAATGTATAATTGCATCCTCTATGGTGAAGACTGTTTTTGCAACGAATTGTATGCAGTTGATCTTGACGGTATTTAACCTAGAGGAATGACCAGCATTTGCGTCAGAATTGAAAGATTTCCCATCTTTAAGAAGTGTTTTCTCTTCGTTTCATATTTTTATATCTCTAGAAACTTGAATGTTGTTGAGACAATCTTGCCAAAACGAAAAGGTTAAAAAATGTTATTGCTATCCATATAAGAACCACGGTTGCCCTACTCCACTTAGAAAGAAGTGACAGTCTATAAACTTAATATATGAATTTTGACGACAAAAAAAAGTTTGATTGAAAACCTGGAAAGTTGGAGATAGAGTATGAAATACACAAGCCTTTGGATCTAGGAACGAGTTGAAACAAAGTGGAATGAAGTGAAAAACACAAGATGCGAGTCTTGAGATAAATTACGAAAAAATTTCAAGTTTTTATATTAATTTTTTCAAGTTTTTTCTTTTGCCAACTATTAAATGCTAGATAAAGTTACGTGTCGTACACGAGAAATTAATTATAAAAATATCAATTTAGGTTTTAAAGTTGAAGTACACTAAATATAACCCGTAAATTTAAAACTTATATTAAAATTATTATTAGTTATTAAAAAATTATGAACTACAATTAATATCATCCAAATTAATCTAAGATTTTTAATATCAAGTGAAACAACGTTCTTAATTAAATATTGTAATTTTATAATGTTTGTGTATATAACAATTAATATTGAATGTTCTAATAAAAGTAAAATATTTAATATTGAACTTTCAATGTTTAATGGAAATAGAAAATTTACTTGTTTCTGTAAAATAAAAATTTGCTTACACGAAATTGAAAATTATAAATATTTGACACATGTCAATAGTCTGATCAATTAGTGACACATGCCGAAATCTCATGAGTTATAATTTGACATCGTGTTAAGCTTACGTCGAACGCGTTCTGCTTTATATAATAAGATTCAACTTTCAATGTTTAATGGAAATAGAAAATTTAATTATTTTTTTAAAATAGAAAATTTGCTTACACGAAATTGGAAATTTTAAATATTTGATACATACCAATAATATGATCAATTAGTGACATGTGTCAAAATCTCATGAATTATAATTTGACGACGTGTCAAGTTCATATCGAACGCGTTTCGCTTTATATAATAAGATAGGGGTGGGCAAAATATTTGTTATATTTGCTTTGATCCGTTATCCGCTTTGATTTTATCCGAAAAAACTGGATATCTGTAATCTTTCGGAGCAAAACAAATACCAAAAATTAGTATCCATTAAAAACGAAGTAAAGCACAAATACTAAAATTGTAAAAGACGGATATCCGATCCGCTCCGACGTATGTATAAATAAACATATATAAATATTTGAATGCATATAGATTATATAATTATTAGCAATCTATATATATTATTATTTTGATTCATCAAATTATTTATAAAAATATCAAAAATTGAAAAAATGAATAAATAAAAATAAATGTCTAAGAATATTATTTTTTTATCCACATATTTTAATTTTATATTATTTCTAAATTAGTTTTGAAAGCAAACACAGCGGAGCGAATTTTAACGGATATTCGGACGGCAGATATCCGATTAGTTACAGAGCGGATACAGATCGAAAATTTCTTGATCCGGACGGAGCGGAGCGGATCATAAATACTCCTAAACTTCAGGATGTCCGCTCCGCGCCCACCCCTTAAAAACACTAGCATTTTCCATCTGTAGACATTTTAATTGGCAAGGAAACCTGGTTTTCTATGGATTAGTCAATCTCAAGGTGAGGGTATTGATTCTATGATTTTAATGGATTTAAAATTTTCAGCGGATTTTGATTTTTCTTCACAAATCCAAAGATTTCAAAATCAGATTAGTGGATATCATAATCTAAACAAACGAATTTCAAAATCAAATGGGTGGATTTAAAAAAAAAATGGATTTCAAACAAATAAATATTAATCTTTATAATAAAGTATGAAATAAATATAAAGATAAATTACATTCCATTTTTATTTCTGTCATTCATCATATAAAATCTCTCTACATATATGTTGCAATGGTTACTCTCAACTGGTTATCGTGTTCTCTTTGTTGATCTTGAGTTGCAAAAACTTCATCATCATCGTTAATAACTTCTTCAAGATCCTTTTTCCTCCTCCTTCTTCTTCATAAAATTTGTTTCTCCGAGAAAAACAATTCGTTCGGCAAAATTTTCGTAGAAAGTTGTGTAAAGCAACACATGCAAGTATAATCTCTATTTGTGTCTTACACGGAAAACAAGGTGTATACCTAAAAATAAGAAATCAAGATTTGAAAATACCAAAAATTCTCTCAATAACGTTTACCGAAGATGCATGGCGATGGTTAAACAACTCTTTTTTTATTTTGTGGAATAGAATCTTGACTAGAAAACTCTTGTAGATAATGTCGAACGCCACGATAAGGAGCTAGAAAATTTTGACGATTTACAAATCCACAGTCGACTAAAGAATATTTTTCTAAATAAGAAACAATGTAGTTGAAGAAAACCAAACTTATAACTTTTATTAGAAAAAATTGGTACCATCGGGAATAAGGAATCGATTTGTACTCCTTGTTAAAGCATCATTTAGTACTTTTAAATCATGAGCTGAACCTTCCCATCCACTAAGTACATATATATACTCGAGATCAAAATTACATGCGGCCATCACATTTTGTGATATATCACCTTTTCTATTGCGGAAAGCAGACGCTGATTTGTGATGAAACTTTTGAAGAATTTTGTGATGAAACTATAAAAAGTTTTGTGATGAAACTTTTGAAGAATTTGAAGATCTGAAGCTAATTTTTGAAAAGAATGTGGCAACGGCTAAGGGAGTGATTGGATTAGGCGAGACTACTATTGCTCGAACATTTGAATTTGCGGACAAAGAGCAACACAATTATGGTGAGGAGTTCTTCATGAATGACAAAGAAGATTACGAAACAAAATAATCTTTTCTATGTAGCAGTTCAAAAGACAGTTTAGAGAAACTTTCTTTACGAAAAAAGCACAAAACTAATCCTTTAAACAATGTAGATGATCAAAACATTCCGACACAAACTGCCGAAGAAAATTGCACAGAACTCTTTGAAAATAATTACTGAAAAGGTCTTCAATTTGATACAAGAAAGAGAATAAAGACAACAAAAAGAATCTCACTAAAGAGAAGAAGATAAGAAGAAAAACAATTTATGTGAAGCTATCAAAGAAGTCTCTAACTTGGACGAGCATGTTCGTTACGATGCCGTCAAAGTGATTCATCAATTAGGGATGAAAGATGTATTCATTAGCATGTCTATTAATGAGCCTTATGGTTGGACTAAACGTAATGTCATTGGATAACACATTTTATTTTTATAGATAGAATTTATTATTATTGAATTTTTTTTTTCAAACTACTATATTGGATTTTACATAATTAATTTATAATTAATAAAATTTTGTTTCTCTCTTTGTTGCAAAACATATTATGATGAATGCTACGAGTGAATCTGTGATATATGTCGAGGCATGGTTTATTAGTTCTTGATTGTTAGACATATTTTTGTAGTGGTTGTTAATAAAACAAAAAAAATTTCAAAATACATGCTTCAAACTCAATATTTAAGCCTTTGCAATTTTGTATTCAAAATACTTATAAATCCACTCAAATCCAACTTAAAATTAAATCCATACACAAATCCTAACTATTGAATAACACTTGATTTTAATTTGGATTTCAAAATCATAGAACCAATAGCACATGATTTCAATATAGACTTTAAAATAATAGATCCAATAACACCTGATTTGATTTGATAATCCAAATCCATTAAAATCATGAAACCAATAACCCCTAAGACAGCCCAAATAATAAAAAATAATGAAAAATACATAGTGATTGAATATGACAAGGAACCTCAACAACTTTGGTCACATAGGACACTCGTTCACAACTATGGAGCAGAAAGGAAAACCCAACTTCAAATTGTGTCTGTACAAAAGGATATGGATTTATAAGATAGTTTCTTTTTCTAGTATTGCAAACATGTTTCTATGGTAACACCATGAACCTTCCATGATTGGTTGAACGACTTCTCCTCAACTCAGGCATAGAGATGTTACTCTTACCTTCTTTGATATGGGCTGTATCGTTTGAAGGCTTCTTCTCGTCCAGTGAAGTGTCTTCGTGGGCATAAATCTTCCTACGTACGCAGAATATGAAATGAATTTAACAATAGTTTGATTTATACTTGGTGAAAGAAAGATCTTGTGGTGGAGTTTTTTAACAATAACCTTAGTTTGTGGTGTTGGGAGGAGCTTTTTTGTGAATTCTTCAATGTCAAAGGTGGTTCAGTGAGTATTTGCTCGTTGTCTGTCTCTGAGGAATCACTCTTGAGATCAGAGAACAAGCTGATACCCACATCGAATTTTTGGAATCTTGAGTGCATCATACTGTGGTTGTTCCCCTTTAGGTTCTGATAACTTCCTCCTTTTGCATCATAATCCGCCTCTGAACGCAAACTGATCCCAACATCGAGTTTCTGAAATCTACCTGGCGATGGTTGTTTTGCCTTGGATTTGCTACTCTCTGCTTTGGTCTTCTTAACACCGCCTTGACGTATGTAAAGTGCATGCCCTATATGTTCTTCCTCAATCTCAGGGAATAGCTTCCGAGCGCTTAACTTCTGATGATTGTAAAATTTGTCTGAGGAGTTATCAAGAAGACTGGGGCTGTTTTCTGCTGATGGTTTCAATGGAACAGTTGAAAAAGATTTGGTTACTGGTACTCTGGCTGGAAAAGGTGTTCTTGAAATCGGTATCTCGGGCTTATTCCTACATTTGATGGAAGATCCTCTCTCTGTTGATAATGACCTCTTACTCGGAGGAGAGGGTGATCTTGGATTTAACCTCTCTTCTCCTATCCTTGGGCTTGCTTCTCTGTTTCTCTGAGCAGAAGGGAACCCTGACTTTCTCTGCTTGCCAGTTGAGCAACTTCTTATCTGTAATTGTTAATAAAACTGATTAGAGAACAGTCTGTTTTGTCAACTTATGGGTAGAAAAAAGCCAGTCTTTGAGTGATCATACCTTGTAGCTTCTGGTATTTTGGCTTGGCTGTGGACTCGCCTCTGCCTTTGTTCTTGAAATTTGGTAAGGAGAAACTGCTCTTGCTTTCTGACATTCATTTGTGTTCCGGATGCTGCCTACTCGCAATTGTTCTAGCTCTGCTTCCTTCTTCTCCAATGCCGATCTAAGGCTGGATATCTACAGATGAAAAGAAAGATCGTTTACTATATATTTCTTATCCATTTGCACAAAACAAACAAAAATATGAGACCTCATCTTTAAGATCTCGAATTTCGCCAGTTTCTTTGTTTGATTGAGCAGTTCCAAGTTCAATGGATGCGACCCTTTGGGCAAACTTAAGAGTGCTTATGGTCTCTCCTACCGCGTTAACTTGAGGGTTAATATGCACAAACATTAAAGTTTTGGCTTGCCCACCTGCACATAAATTCATAGCTGAGAGATGAAGCAGCAACAAAAGAAAAGAAAAGGAGGGTGGTGAAAATGATTTACCTAAGGAATCCTGCAGAACTTGTGTGAGTTTGCTATTTCTGTAGGGAACATGGGAACTCTTTTGTGCAAGTGCTGAGATGACATCTCCTAATGCAGACAACGATTTGTTTATGTGTTGAGCTTCTTTGAGTCTCTCTCCCACAGCTTCAGATTTTTCCACTCTTTCACTTCCAGCCAAATCCACTAGATGAAGGCAGCCTCTTAAAATGGTTCCGGAGGCCAATTCTTTTCCTTGCACATGAACGGTTAAGACACTGCGCCCAGTAGTAAAATTATGCAATCAGTTCAACGATTAAGAGTGGAAATATTACCTATGAGAACGGCTACTCCTATGTTTAGAGCTTGAATTAACAAGTGGAATTATTACCTATGAGAGCGGCTGCTCCTCTCATTCAATGCAGTTGCACCCACTGCACGATTTTTTTGGCCAATCCTCATCAACTCAAGAACATCCCTAGTACTAGAAACTGGAACGAGGCTTGCGTCGGGTACATTAAGGCCATTGATCTGAGAATTATTGCGTATGTCTAATGTGAGAAGCTGGTCAAGGACATCTCCGAGGAGAACTAGAGAACATGTTAGATAATAATTCTATAAAACTCGAAAACTTTTTCACTACAAAAGGATATCTCCTGGCAGCACCATCACTGACTAGTAGATCTCTAACTTGTTCATTGTATATTTCAATCATTTGTACTCCTATTTCATAAGTCACCACATGTCTTCTTTCATTGGAAAGCTGGAAAAGATCACGTAGAGCTCGGTAGTTCACGCCCCAAGTTGTCTCAGACATCAGATCTGGCCCACTCTGTGAAGGGAAAAATATCCAAGGGATTATACGAATATTACAATTTCTTAAGTCACACTGATAGCAGATGGAAATTAGCATACCATTGTATACGTTTTCCCTGAACCAGTTTGCCCATACGCGAAAATACAAACATTGAATCCATCAAGGACAGACCTTATTACCGGTTGAGTGTCAACGTAGATTTGCTCTGGAAAGTAAACAACCATTTATAAGCTAAGCTGCATATAACGAGTCTCAAACTATCTTATTGTAACTTGTAGATGGTCGTTGTTGGAATAACGAAAAAATAAAACTTACCTTGTGAGACATCCTGTCCAAATACTTTGTTGAAAGCAAATATTTTCCGAGCATCTTTGTCCTGCTTAAAAGGATTGACAATCATAATATTACCATTGTCTCCAATGTAATCCACCGTTGATTGCGTATCTTTTTGTCCTTGTAAGAAAGGTCTGACTCTGCAGTAGACTCTTATGGTTCCTATAGCAACACAAGAACATAAATCAGTACACTAGAAAGAATTAAAAATCAAAATGGAAGGATATATAAATAGGTGGTGGTACCTTTAAGATCTTGGACCTCATTGTAAAGTAAGCGATTTTCCTCCAGAACCTTGTGGTAAGAAGAAGATGTAACTTCCATGGCCTTTACGTGACGTACTGTCATAGAAGGTGATGGAGATTTACCATGTAATGTAATATTTAATAGCCGAAAAGAGGAGATTTGAGTAAAAGAGACTATATTCATTACCTATTCTTTGAAGCTCTTTCTCCCATTCTGACTGCATTTGTTTAAGTTGACATCTTGTTTCCACAAAATATGATTTTACTTCCTAAACGAGTGCAATATTTAAGAAAGGTTCAAAAAGCTAGAAAACTCAAACTTGTAGTACTATTTGGAAGAGAAAAGGAAAATTCTGACCTCCAGTTCTTTCTGTTGAAGACCAATAGCTTCTGCATGACGAGGAAAAACCGCTGGGACGCTTAGCCCGGTAGTCCCACACTTTCCGCCACAGTAACAAAACTTTGAAATTTCCTTTGACACCAAATCTTTTCTGTGTCCAAGATATCTAAAGACTGCTTCTAGAAATTCTGATCTTGACAGGTGCTCGTTATCACATTTCAATACCTTCTTTAGAAACGAACCCAACTGCAAGTAGTTAAAAGAAACTAATTAAGAACCCTCAGAGAAATGTCTCAACATCCAAAATAAAAAGTTCCAGAGAAAGTTAGTACCTGAGTCCCCTGAGACACTAATATGGCAGAGAAATCCTTAACCACCCTATTGAGCAAGGTATCGATTACCTATAAAGAAAAAAGTAACCAAAATCTGAAAGATTATCCTAGCAATCTTGTTTAAACAGGAGTGAAATATTTTCATCTAGAATAACTAAAGACAGAGAGATAAAACTTGTTAACTCAAACATGTCTTACCGACCATTTCATTGTTGGTCCCTTGAGTCTCCTTGAGGTAAGCCTGTAGTAGTTGAAGTGTGAAATGATCAAAAAGAAAGGCAACAGAGGCTGCAGTTTCAGATTCCTCAATTGAGATCTCATTGGAAAGGTGAAGAAAATCAAGAAGGTGGTCATATTGAGAAGACTCAGATTCATCCAAAGAGAAAGACTCGTCGGTGTTGCTTTCACTGCCAAGCACATTAAACTGTGGCGGAGGAGAGCTTTTGGGATGAAGAGAGACTATCCTCACAATCCCCCCATACCTCCATACTCCCACTCCACCTGCTTGTTTCCACTCGTAAAACCCTTTCAAACACAAAATACAATCAACTACTTTGTTCGATGAGCCTCCCTGCAAAAAAAAGCATAAAAGAGTAAACCATGTTTTATATCCTAAACAAGTTATGACAAACAAAAAAACAAAGAGAAGTTACCATTCTGTGGGGGGGGAATTAAAGAAAAGAAAGAACCTTTTCGAGATCAGAAGCTTCAAATGTTAAAAGCTGCATATCCTCAACAGCCTTGAGAAAGTTTCTCATGTTTTCAAAATATTGAATGGCGGATTGAGCCGCTCCTTCCGCATACTGAATAGCTAGCGTAACAGGGCTCTCCACCACCTACTTCCAACCATCAAACAAAATTCACCAATAAAGTGTTTACAATATCGAGCAAATGTTGGCAAATATCGAGCAAATAATTATTGCCTTGAGAACCGAGCCTGGATTGACTTTGTTGAGAACGTTACAGAGGATGAGGCCGTTGCGGAGGCCCAAGCAGAACTCTTCTTCCGTCGGTTTTTCCGGCAGTGTCGCCGCCGCACCTTGGTCCATCTGTCTCAGCCATGCCACCGCTTCGTACCTTCTCGCAGCTTTTATGAATTGGAGACCAACGCAACAAGTAATTACAAAACTATTTAAAAACCGATACTCAACGCGGGAAATGAATTGGTTTAGATGTATTGTTTAAAAGAGGAAAACATATATTATCAAAAGAAAACTTGTATCAAAAATTTTATTTATAATTTTTTCAACACGTGCTCTTTTACAATTTTTTTTACATGAAATGTATTTCCAGGAAACAGTATGTATTGTCAATGGCAAAGTAGATCTTGTTCAAAAATTTGGTACAGTTGATGGAATAATATAGCTTTTAAAATTTAAAAATCGCATTTTTCAAAAATAATTTAAACCCTAAATTAATAAGTATAATTTAGAAAGTTATAATTTTAAACCGTAATTCATACATATTTTTTTAAAAGTTTAAAGATTTTTTTTTTTTTTTTTTTTAAAATACGAACTCTGTTTGGCCGCTCCGTGATAAAAGACGGTCTTGGTCAATTGGATGACTAGATGTACTCGTGTTACGTATATGTATGTATCAACCAAACATTAAAAAAGTATTAATTAATAGTCGTGGTGGGTAACCCTCTAATGAATGCCATTTCATAAAGCATTATTCTAAACGACTTTCTTTCTCTAATTCAAACCCAACGTAATAATTTTTTGAACAATCTATGGTCCATCCCCACCATTTTATTCCATTTTACTTTATCCGATTTATTTTCATACATTCATAATAAAATAGTTTTTCTATTAAAAAAAAATTACGATGAGACAAACCTGTTTCTTCAGCTTTTCTTTGAGCAAGCTCATAATCCCCATTGCTTCTAGACACCAAACCCTTTAGTCCTCCCATTATTTCATGCGGCATCTTTTTTTTCTTTCTTTCTTACTTTCTCCCTAATTTAAGTTGCCTGAAAAAAAAACATATTTTTGAAAATATTAACTTCACCAATACGCTTTTATCAAAATTGAACAAAAGAAATCAATCAAATGCCCCATTCTGCATTTTTACTGTATTTTTTAAAAAAACTTTTTGAGAGGAAAATCTTTGCCTAAGTTATTGGAATAATTGTGCAGAAAGACTACACGATCATTAAAACAAATAAGCAAAAATAATTTACGTTCTGAATATTGACATTCATGAAGATGTGATTTTTCATGGATCTTTATATCTAACTAATTTGGTTTGCTTAAAAAAAATATTTCACATAAAAATTGACTCGTTGTGAAGGAATCACACGAAATTTCAAAGTGGAATTTAGAGATATTAATAGGAAGCTTAATTAGAGAGTGCATAACCTGTTTATCGATCACACCACTGGAAATAAGACGTAGAACGGGAGAGGATGAGCTTTCACTTTGACGGAGAGAGAGAGAGAGAGAGAGCACAGAGATTTGCGCAGAGAAATTTTAAGAGTTAAGTCGATGTCTTTTGCACTTTTCTTTTTTATAACGGGTAATGAGAGATGTGTGTGAGAAAATCAAGTGTTGGTTCACTGTCTTTTGTTTATTTATCATGTTTTTCATTGACAAGCTTATTATTTATTTTTCTTTATCCAAATCTACTTTTCAATTACACGCATTTTTTATAATGTATTATTTGATATAATTTTGCAGTTACCGGCATCTATCACTACATAGTACACTTTTATGAAATATTTGTCAAATTGCTTTCATTAAGTTTCCGGCAATGTACTTTTCATAGAGGGAAGTGAAAATGCAAGAACTATAATCTTCAAAGTACTATACGAAGTGTAACAAGAGATTTCTCTACAAAGAAATATACTACTAGGACTCTTTCAAAATACTTACAAGTAAATTTTGATCGGAATGTTTCCACAAGCCTAAAACACTCATTTAGCTTATAGAACCTACCCTACTTGACTTTTAGATCCAATGCAAGATCTAAAAGTCCTCTCATCTAGCACTTGTGTTTCTCCTTACTTACAAGCCTTATGAAACCCCATTTGCTAAGTTTTCTCTCGAAAAACGTGCCTGATACAAGGCAAAAGAACCTCTACTTAGTAGATTTATCGCCATCATCAAGAAATAATCTTTTCCATATCTTCTATTGATGTATATTTTCTATATTCTCTCACATGAATATAGGAAATATTCTCCTTTGCGATTATCCTCTTTCCCTGCAAATCTTCGAAAATGTTTAGCTCTCCTTGCTCTGCAAGCTTTGTCCGTCAGCCTTTTCAACTCCACGTCTCACATCCAGCTCACTTCCAAACTACTTCAATGTATCTCGTCATAGTCCAGAATTGCTACAAGCAGTCTGCATCTTCAACCTCCCCCTTTCTAGCTTTGAATGCCTCTTAAGCACCTGCAAGAATAACTCACATACCATCCAAAAAACACACACATATATATTTGATTTTGAAGCAAGAAACTGCTTTCATTCCACAAAAAGATCAAAGTCTGAAATCATAAACCGAAAGATCAAAGTGCAACAGGAGTTAAAGAGGTTACAAAAAACCAACATTATAATAACTCATCTTCAACTACCCCCAAAATCATAGCAATACTAAATCAAGACTTAAGAAAAAAACAAAAGCCACTAGATCCTACTCCTCCAGACTTTATGACCTACACTTAGCCACTGCTTTCATCTGATTCTCCCCCTACTTGAGTGCATTCAAAATTGAAAACAAGATAGAGCAGAGTGTTAGCTTTAAGTATATGCACAAATGTAGTCACAAGAACTTACCTTCAGAAGTTTGTGCAGAGATTGCTTCCATCATTATGGTGATCATATTCATTGCTTGGTAGTCTGCCTCATTGCTTCAGTAGCAGCTTGCAGCGCTTGTTTGGCCTCAGCTTCAGTCAGCGGGGAGCTAGGAAGCAGACATATCCAAGATGAATCACTTGGAGCTTCCCTGTTGTATTAGTTGGAGAAGACACTTTCTTTTCGGTCTCTTTAGATGCTACTGATGCTGAACATCAAGAGTATCAACTTCTACAAGAATATCAGTTGGAGAAGACACTTCCCTGGTTACTTTTTCATCAAGAATATCAACTTCTGCAACAGCCTTAACATCATCACTAGTAAAAGGTGGGATTCCAAGAGCTTGATTGATTATCTCGGCCGAGAATATGTATTTGTGCTTTCGAACAAAAACTTCAACACCTTTGTTCTTCTTCTTTTGCGATGCAAAAGGCATATTCACATAGAACTCAACGACTACATCAAGAATGTACCCATGTAAGTTTGTCACAGTCGGTTCAAACTTCCCTTTCTCGATTACACCTTGATATCCCTACTTGTCTGTCTTGGCAAAATCAATAAGGTTTCCCTCAATTATTGTGCGATTACGAAGCACGTCGTATCTTTCTTTAGCTGTAGCTGTAGCTGTGAGAAATCTCTTGGATCTGACAGCTCTCTGCAATACCTGACTCAAATGTGCCTGGCGCGGATGATCCACCAACCTTTTTCTGTCTTTTTTGAGATGCAACAGGAACCAATTTAAATGAATCTGCCTTCTACTTTTAGGCCGAATCTCCACCAGAGAGTACTACAACAATTTCTTTCCTTGTTACTTCAAAATCTTCACTCTTCTCTGACATAGTTTCATCAGAATCTCTTGACTCGTCTGATGTATACTGAGGCAAGGTCTTACCATCACCTTGCAAGTTTGCTTCATCTCCTTCGTTTTCCCCAATTTCGCGAGACTGTTCATCTTCCCGGTTACGTTTTGCAACAGTTCCTTCATCTCCTACTGTCGTAGTAAAAGAATCACACTCAGAGGAGTTCCCTTTCTGCGGCGTCTCGACGGGTTCATGTGAAGGTTTACCCCTTCCAAAGACATCAAGTTTTAGCCTTTCTTAACCACCATGAGATTACGTAGCTTGATAGCTATCTTGAAGAATGCATAAAACTTTGTAGTAACACATAAACAGTTGAATGATAGAACTGATGCAAGGTATGATGCAGAGCATAAAGTAGAGAAAAGAGAGCACAAAATTTTTTTTACCATGAGTTCACTATCCATTGTGAATAGCTACATCTCAGGGAATGGATACTACCACCAATCCATTAGAATCAATAGAAGTATACAACTTTGTTTCCCAACATCTATCATGAATATAAAGCTCTCTTATAACTTTCTGTTTCTTCTCTCGACCTCTCTTCTCTTTCTGTTCTTAAGCTAACTCCTTGTGCATATAACTTTGCACTCTCGTGCCTTGGTGCTTCACACCCTCTATAGCACTCTTGAGCTCTTTGTTACACCTCTCTCTTTCTTGTATTTTGCATACTTTTCTTAGAAAAGTATACTCTTTTTATATACCAACAAAGACACCACTTAAGCTAACCCTTTTCTTTAGTTAATCCTTGGTTAACTTGTCTCACTATCAACATAGCAAAACGGCTCCTTCTAGGCTACTTCCTTTTGTCTCTTCTGAAGCATATTCTGATTATACTATCATGAGAATTGCAAAGAGAGAAAGAGAGAGAGAGAGAGAGAGAGAGAGTGAGAGAGAGAGAGGGAGAGAGAGAGACCATGTGGCTTTCAAGTTGAAGCTTATCCTTTTAAACCATATGTCTCATTCAGAGGCATATTCTTTCTTGTCCTAGTTGAAGCCTCTTCCTCATAACTAGTCTTTTGCCTTGTCAACTCTTTGACCTTAATGATTTCCTCAATTCTTGGACATAACTTGAGGATTCAAACTAACCTAAAAAAAATCCACCTTGGTTTGAATCTTGAACCATTTCTTGATTCTTCTTCTTTGTACATTTGGTTTCCCATCTTAGGTACACTTGATACACTTTGTATCTTGGTGACACTTTTTTGTGTCCTTTTGGATTGACTTGTGAACTTAAACCATCTGGTTTTGCTTTTGAATTAGAGCTTACTTTACCACTGTCTTTGAAACAGTTTTGCACTTGCTCATGCGATACCTTCTGCAACATGTTCCAGCCTTTGTTCTACTTCAGCTTCTTCTGTACATAAGAGACTAATTTATCCCTTATGCTCTGACTTCCGCTGACTAGTGTTCTAACCTCCAATGATATTTTATAGGAAGATAAGTTTTCTCCTGCCATGATCAATTTTAAATATGAAACACACTCTTCTTCCTCTAGGCTTTTCTTTCTTGTTGAGCAGACTTGCAAAAAAATCTTTTCACAATCAACTTTTGTTCCTCCTGTAGATTTCTGCATAAATTAGCCTCTGAAATCTCTTGTGTCTGCCAAAACAGACCTTTTGTTTATCGTGGAACACATGATGCATTCATAACACTTGAACTAGACATCTCTTTCTTGGAACCTATTTGAGAATTCAAATTCTCATCTTTTGCAACCTATAATGCTTCACAACAACTTTGATTAAGTCTTGAAGTTAACCTTTTTAGTTTCTCTTACTCAACTCTATATCCAACCTCTTGACTTCAAATCTCCTTATTTAAACCTTCGATGCACTTGACAACATGTTTAATACCCTTCAGACTGCAGCCTGAGCCTTCTCATGTCATCAAAAATCTGTCTTTTCTCTTGGTGTGAAACCAACACTAAACACAATCTTCTGCTAGCTTTGCATTGAACTTTTCTTCATATCATGATGACAATCACCTAATGTTCTTCCATGTATACACAATATGTTTCAGTGACTGCAACAACTCTTCTGTAAACTCGATTCTTTGTTGACTCTTGACTCTTATCACGTGCACTTAGCTTTGAATAAAAAACCTTCTTGAATCTTACGCAGAAAACTCAAACCATCTTAGCCTCCAACTTGAAGCTGTTCTTGATTCATTCATTCTGTTAAACAAAACTTTCACTAACAAATTTTAACCACAACCAGTGACCTTTAATACTTGTCTCTCATCAACTAAAATTGTGATGATCTTGAGACACTTTTTGACACAACCCTTAAACATCAAACTTAAGCTTGTGATGTTACCTTTAGCTGAAAAAATAACCTGCAAAACAATATGAACAATTTTAGTTAGTAAACAAAGAATTAACCATGTAAGATTGTACTTACATCCACTTGTTTGTCTCTTGAGTTTTGAACCAACTTGTACTGTCGTTTAAGCTAACAGTTCAAACCGCATAACTTTCGACTCAAATTGTAGTACAAACTTCTATGAAAAACAATTGCTTGCTACTCTCTTGTGATTACCACTTAGTAGCTTTTAATCTTGTCTCTTTCTTCTGTGTCACACATGTGACTTTTTGTCTCAGTAGACATAACCTCTTCTGTTTCTACAGATGAGATCAACATAGCTGACCTTGTGTTCCAACATGTTGACTACATTTGGAACAAGTTGAAATAACAACTGCAACAGTAACTGCAATAGTCTATTCTTGCTCTTTGGTTCTTGTTGTTTCTAATCAACACAAACCTTGATTTTTCCATGTAATAGCTTGATGTTTACACATTTTTCATACTATGGCTTAGAGTTTAGAAGAGATTTCTTTACGTTTTAGAAATTTTTAGATCGCTTTAAGATGTTTTTCATGTCGTAATTAGGAAGTATCATATAGATGTCTTAGGAAATGCATTTGTATATTCTTCTCTTCTTTTCTACCCTATTTCATGTTGCCTTGATTAAGACAGATGAATCCCGGGACTCGAACGCAAGCATGGACGCATTTAGCACTAAAAGGAGGAGACTGGTGGTCTAGGAGCCTCTGGCTGGCGGTCCACAACCTTCAGAACAACCGCCAGCCAGCCACCAACATCATTGGCGGTCCAAACCCCTTTGGCTGGCAATCTACAACCATCCACCAGATTGCTAACCACCTCACCAACACTATTGGCGGTCCAAGCACCTCTAGCTTGCGGTCCACAATGCTCTCCCAGACCGCCAACCTCACCTGAAAGACAGGAAGATCCATGGTTCGACCCGGTGTGTCCCGGGTCGCCCTGACCCATTTTAACTTTTGTATAAATACTAGTTTATTTCACTCTAAAAACCCTACGTTTTCTCTTCTTTTTGCTCTCGTTGATCCAACATTGAAACTTTGTTGAATCTTTGTTTTCTATTTGAATGTTTTTTTTTCTTTTCTATCTTATCTTCTTTTTTTTTTATCGTGGTAATGGTTTAGTTTCATGTTTATGCATATTTTAGAGCTATGATTAGTTAGTAGTTTCATTTTTGGCTTATGGGTTAGGTAGATTAGAGTAGATTTAAGTATGATTGAGATTGTAAGGGGTTAGATCCTATTAGAGTCACATGATTAAGGAGCATTTAATGCTAGATTTGATTTGATTAGATTATTCAATTTCTTGACCTAAAGGCTTTAACACCCGGAAGGTGTTCGATGAAATGCCTAAGAGAACCTTAGGATTACTAAGCATTCTTGGCCTATGGGAATAGATGATCAAGGTGTTTATTGAGTGTTTTGGCTTGTGTTTAATGATTGATGTATTTTAGATCACTATCGAAAGATTGCATTGATTTAGAATTTGTCAAATGGATTAGGATCACGGAAGTGGACTAGTTGATTACTTGCCTTGCCCTTGAATGGTGTGTTCATTGTTGACCCTTGCATCTTAGTTGCATTTAATATTCCTAATCGTTCGCCTATCTCATGAACCACATTTCTCCATTTCTCCATTTCTTGACCTCATCTTATCTAGTTCATTTATTTTTTGGCTTTCCTTTGTTAATTTCTTTTCTTGTTTTGTTTATTGAAATTTCCAAACCACTATCTAGATTAAGCTTAGATTAATGAATCTATCTTTAGAGCTAAGTGCGTAGACATTACTCCTCATGGTTAGATAACCCCCTTGCTACAAATTTTAACCTTAATCTTGCGGCTTAGGTGTTAGAGTTTGAGATCAAACTTGAAAGGTAAACCAAAATTCCTTGTCAAGTTTTGGAGCCGTTGCTGGGGAGCAACATATTTTGCCATTTAGCTATAGATAGTTTATTTAGACTAAGTCACTTAAGTTAATGATGTGTTAGTATTTTAGTGGTTTTTATCACAGGTTTTTACTCGAGGTTTATGGTTTTAGTATGTATTCAGATCTTTTTGGCGCGAATTTGTGTTCTTTAGTGTTTTTACAGGAATCGAGTGTGGATGTGCGAAAAGATTGCATTTTGGATCAATTTCAAGCATTGAAGGAAGTTTTCTTGAAGGCTGAAAATATCCAATCAGATGGACAAGGATCGACCGATCCTTGTCTCAAGATCGATCAATCCATGTCCTGTTTTTCGGACCGATTTTACGAAGAACCAAACCGAATTTATTTTGAACCAGATCTATTACTAAAACCTAAACTCATGTTTCCTGTTTAATAATGCACTTTTTCTGAGTTTTTGATAGCAAGAGAGAGCTTTGTAACCTAAGGAGAAGAATCTTCTTCCGTACTTCGAATCCGAGAAGAATTCTGAACCTTATTCTTTGTTATATTGATTAATACGATGATCTCTCTCTTTGATTTGATTTGTGTTGATTTGATTTATGTTGATTCTCTAAACATGAGTGAGTAGTTTATTTGTTGGGTTTAGGGTTCTCGCATAGGGATTCATGAATTGTTGGCATAGAATTGTATTAGGGATTTAATCAATTGGATCTTCATCTAGGATTGTTCGTAATGCATGAAATTAAACTGAACACTTAGTTTCTGATCTTAGGTTATTTAACCCTTGGAAAGTGTTTGTTTAAATGCATGAAAGAATTCTAAATGAGCAATTCTTCTTAAGCTCATGGAAGTTGATGTTTAAGTGAATTGTGAATCTATTAAACTTGTTTAGAATGCATGATTAGAATTTGAGAGTCAATGAAAGTTAGTCTCAAAGTTTCTAAAACATAGGGAATTGAGACTACTGAAGTAGATCAATTCCATAATTGTGTTTGAGTTCAAGACGGTTTAAAACACGTTTCCTAGTCTATAATTCGAGTCTTCAATGAATTGTTTCCCTAAGAATAACCAATGCCCAACTCTTCTTTGATTGATTTACAACCTCGTAGTCGTTTGCTTGCTTTCTTACTTCTTAATTTTCGATTATTTGCATCTCTTAAAAATCATTTTTTCTCTTTAGCCCGCTATTTGATATGAAATTCTATGTGCTACCTTCGGTCTCTGTGGATTCGATCCCGAACCACTACAACGTACTTCTGTGCGCTTGCAGTGTTATCTCGGGTGAAAACCTGAGCTATCAAGTTTTTTGGAGCCGTTGTCGGGGACCAACAGGTCGTCTTAGAACTTAGGATCATTGCATGCCTAAGGCATTTTTCTTTATTTTTTTAATCTCTTCTTTTTCTTCTTTGTTTTTGTACTTTCAGGTGCATGAACATACCTCATACTAGAAGCCAAAGGATCGCGAATCTTCTCGAATTTGAGCCGGAACTTGCACGTCTAGAGAGATAAAAGAAGAAGGAGAAGCTGCTTGAGGTTATTGAGGAATTTGAGTTTGTTGAAATCATGGGTGATAACATGGGAGAAAATTTTCAAGTTCATCCAAATCCTCTCTTTCGTGGAATTCTTCCAGAAGATGACCCACTTACTGGAGGTGGTAGTAATGCTAATGCTGGTGCTCAGCAAGCTGGCCAGCAAAATGTTGCAGCTGAGGGGCAACAACGCGCAAATCAACGTCATCAGAGGATGACTCTGGCTGCAATGTGACACTCCGTAGGCTTTCTATGCGAATCATGCTGGGATTCGTCTGCCTCTCATAGAGAGAAGAGACTTTGAGACCAAGACTGGTCTCATTAACTTGGTGCAGCAGAACCAGTTTCATGGGTTGTCATCACATAACCCAATGCACCATCTGGATAAGTATGAAGCCATCTGCAATACTATCTAGCATAACGGAGTACCTGCTGAAGCTCTGAAATGCAGGTTATTCACTTTCTCTCTGAATGACAAGGCTACAAGATGATACAACAGTCTTGAGCCTGACTCTTTGAGGACATGGGACGAAATTAAGGCTGCTTTTCTTGGACATTTCTTCACGAAATCGAGGTCTATGTCTCTCCGAAACAAGATTGCAGGATTTCACCAATTGGGTTCTGAGAGTTTTCATGCAGCTTGGGAAAGATTCAAGGAGTACCTCAATGATTTTCCTCATCATGGGTTCTCAGATTGGAATCTCCTCAACATTTCTACAATGGGGTTGAGGAGAAATATCAAAATGTTATCGACACTGCGAGCAATGGTGATTTCATGACCAAGACTGTGGAGGAAGCTTATATGCTGGTGAATAACATGGCTTATAGTACGACCAATCGAAGATCAAATTATGATCCTGGTAGAGGAGTTATGTCATCAGATGTGAAGAGAATTGATGATCTGCAGTCAAAGCGCGATGAGCTAATGAGGAGAGATCAACAAGGAGTGAACTTTTTTGGGGAGCAGAATGATGCACCAGTGCTTCAAGAGTAGAAGATGGGACAAATGTATCAGGAATTCATGTCTGAGGAGCTGAGTGGTGGACAAGCAGATGTGAATTACATTGGAGGTCAAAAAATTTTTGGTAATAGGGGTTTCAGCTAACATAACCAATTCCAGAATAAGCCATACCAACAAAATTAGAGTGTCTTCAACTCCAGATTTCAGAACAAGAATCATAATAGTGGTTTTGGAAACAGTGGCTATCAGCATAAGCAGTTTTGTTCAGGAGGATTCAAGAACAATTATCAGTCGGGGTATCAGAATCAGAACCAGGGACAATCTTCTACATCTTCTGAAAATAGTGATATGAAACAAATTCTCCACCAAGTGCTGGAAAATCAGACTACGTATGCTGCGGAGATCAATCAGAAAGTTGATAGCATGTACAATGACCTCAATGGGAAGTTTGAGGCAATGAGTGTTCGAATGAAGATGCTGGAAACACATGTTGCTCAGACTTTTGCGAGCAACAGAGCATACCAAGGTGTCATTCCAGCAAAATCGGAGAAGAATCCGAAGGAATCCTGCAATGCTACTACGGTTCGAAGTGGAAAAGAAGAAACATGCTCGTCCAGGACAGAAGGACAGGGATCGATCAATCCCTGCCCTAGGATGGATCGATCCTTGACAATTCCACCTTGAAAATATCTGGACAGAAGGATAGAGATCGATCGATCCTTGTCCTGACGCGAGTTCATCAGAATTTCGCGATGAATCGAAGGCACACGAGGTTGAGGATGAGTATATACCACCCCCGCCTTACATTCCCAAGCCTCCGTATCCTTCTAGACTCCATCAAAAGATTAAGGAACGCGAGTATGAGAAGTTGAAGAATCTAGTTAGTGAGTTACATGTGCGATTGCCTTTCATAGAAGCAGTCAAGATGATACCTTCTCTTAAGAGGTACATGAAGGAGATTCTTTCAGATCGCATGACCTTAGAACAAGGTGTATCATTTCTTACTGTGGAGTGTAGCGCAATTCTTCAGAACATCACACCGGAGAAACGTGAAGATCCAGGTCCTTTTGTTTTGCCTTGCAGGATTGGATCTCTAACCTTCGAAAGATGTCTGTGTGACTTGGGCTCTGGAGTTATTTTGATGTCATTGTCTGTCTCGCAGATACTAAATATGGTGAACTATAAGCCCACAAAGATGTCCTTGATACTTGCTGA
>OVAN01002300.1:0-34316 GCA_900406275.1 Anastatica hierochuntica | reverse complement strand
GCCTAGCTCGAGGATCCCGCAGTTTGCAATATGATTATATTTTTGTAGATTTCTCTCCTCCGAATTGGGCAACCAATTTCGGAATGACTTCCTAATTTAGTGTTTGGTTGAAAAAAAAATAAAAAAGAAAGAATACTTAAGATTTCAATCTAACGAGATTTCTTAAACTACTATAACGTATGAGTGAATGATGAACCTAAGTTTCTAAAATCTTGCTTAAAAATTAGGAAGATATATGGAACTCACAACTATTGCAAAAATATAATTTATCTTATATAAAAAGATATTTCATAAAGATACTAATTCAATAAGCCTAATATCTAAATTAGAAATTGCAATCTAATTTTAATTTATTGCAAAAATATTATTTATCCGTTATATACAACAGTAGCTTCCCTGATAAGTTAGATCAATCTCTCTCTATATAAGAGCATCAAATCCAATGTTCTTTCGTAATCACACACACAATTTTCTTTTCAAAATTTTTATAATATTTCTTGTTCTAACAATTGTTTCTTTTGCATATCTAATGCTTTTTTTATTTGCTTCAGATTTGTATCTTGCACTCGAAACATAATAAGCACACTTCAGTCTGAAGGTTTATTTGGTGATTCTGTTTTTTTCTTCTAATTAAGTTATTCAACTTTTTTTTATTTTGAACGTTACAAAATTAATTAAGTAAAATAATTATTCTTTTTTAGTGATATTGTTAATAATGTTTGATTGCTAAGGAGGATAATTCAATGGTAAAATCTTCAATTTTAAATTCTAAAATTTCTTTTCTTTTATAAAAATATTTCATTTTATTTTATCTACTTTAGATGTTTTAGTTGATTAGTTTTGTATTTTTTTTAATTTAAATTACTTTTGATATATTCTCATGAAAATAAATTCAAAAATACAAAGAAGGAGTTTGGAAGAGCATAATCATATCCTTAAATAATTCACTGATAAGTTTTGTGTTATGATTCATGTTTCTCAAAATTAATATTTTCTTAAAATTATTACATTACATTTTGGTTTAAATTTTTTAATTCTAAATTTTTACATGCTATGTTAATAATTTTGCAAGACAAATATCAATTTTTCATACAATAGTCAAATACCGAAGAAGATCATATACTAAAAAAATGTATACTATTTATGAGTTTGTGGTACGATTATATTCAGACAATGAAATATCCCGTTAATCTAGAAGTAATGATCATATACTCAAAAACATCATGATCACATAATGATTCTCTAACTTTGTTGGAATATTCATATGTGAGCATCATGTGACGTAAATGATTTAGTTTTTCTCTTTTTAGGTGATTAACATAGCTGAGGCAATGAAGCAATGTAGTAAGAGAGATAAAGGACATATCTTGAGCTATTGTCTCGATTGACGACATAAAAATAACGATCATGCATATTATTGTCTCTTTTCCACAATTGTATATGAATTTATCCAACCATGAATTTGTATTATTGATTTTTTGTAACGATTGTGTGTTCTTATAAATTTATTAAAGAAATAAGTGTTAAAAATTTGATTTCAAGTTTTTGTGAAATTTTAAAGAAGTAGACCCGCGTTTTTTTAATTTAATCGGGCTAAAATATTTCAATTTCCATATTTGTTTTTCCTAGATGAAAATATTTCAAAAAATTTATCCATACCAAAAACAAAAAACCAAACTGAAAATCAAAACGCTCAGCTTTAATTTTGGCAACAAATTTATATTGTCTAACATCGTCTAAATGAAACATATAATATGTTTATTATAATTAGCCATATTTTAGCTCATAAAACAATATATACCATTAATACAAAACTTATACGATTCACTCTAATACATATTTTTTCTAAAAATAATACATATTCGTTTCATGAAAACAAAATTATGTCACTGCATCCAAATCTTATACTTTTCGAACCAAATTCATATTAACAAACTCAAATACGGATAACCTCGCGCATAGCACGGTTAGTAACTAACAAATATTGGCAAAATTTTATTTATCGTATATGAAAAAATATTTCATAAACCCAAAACAATTATCCAAATTTACTTAACCACCAAAATATTTTAGACGATCTTAGTGAACCCGCCCTAACAAGCATAGAAATTAACTTTTTGTTTAATATCTCCATAAGTAGACGCGAAAACGAAAATCCTAAGTTCATATTGTTTTTCAATTAAAAAAATTCAGCGAGGGGTCTTTATTTCATATGAAATTCTTTCTTTTTTGGTCTAAGATCTTTCAACGAGTGGATTAAATCTACTTTTTAATATATTATGATGTGCAAACAATCCTTCTTTATATATTAGATTAAAACCATAGTTCTATCTTTTGATTTATTCTTATTGTATCTTGGAATTTATGATTAGCCTCTTATGATGGTTCTTTAGTTTTATTTAAGTTGTTGTCTTCGAGATGCATCGAGATACTGATTCAATAAGTTAAATAATTTTTTAATGAATCATAGAGCTAAATTGTATGTATTCTATCCAAGACTATGGTCTTAAATCTTTCAGTCGGTGGACTTTATTCATATGATGCTCTTTTTTTGGCCTAAAATATTTCAGCATGGAATTTGTTTCTTATGATGTTCTTTTTTTGCTGAGTTTCGCAACAATTAAATCTAATTTTTAAATTATTATGTTGTGTGAACATTCCTTTTTAATATATTATTTTACAACCATAATTTTATATTTTCATTTCCTTTTTTATCTTCAATTTTTTTATTGGTCTCTGATGATAGTTCTCTAATTTTATTTCAGGTTATTGTCTTCAAGAAGTATTAAGATACTAATTCAATACGTTAAATAATTCTTTAACGAATCATATAGCTGAAGCGTGTTTATTCAATCAAAGACTATGATATAAAATCTTTAAACAGATGGGATTTATTTCATTACGATGTTCTTTTTTATGAGTTTCACAATAATTAAATTGAATTTTCAAATTATTATGTTGTGTGCATAATCCTTCTTTATATATTAATTAAAAATCATAGTTCTAATCTTTTGATTTGTTCTTTTTGTATCCTGGATTTTATGACTGGCCTTTGATGATAGTTCTCTAATTTTATTTCAAGTTGTTTTCCTTGAGATGCATTGAGATACTAATTCAATAAGTTAATAATTCTTTATGAAGAATAGAGTTGGAGCATGTTTACTCTATCGAAAATCTTTCAGCGGATAGTATTTTTTCTTGTGATGCTCTTTGTTTTTTATTTAAATCTTTCAGCCAGTGGATTTTACATCTTACGATGTCTTTTGATAGTTGAGTTTCATAGCAATGAATCAAAGTTTCAAATTATTATGTTGTCTAAACAATCTTTCTTTATGTATTAATTCAAAGCCATAATTTTATCTTTTTTTTCTTTTTCGTTATGTATCTTGGATTTTATGATTGACATCTGATCATGGTTCTCTAGTTTTATTTCAGGTTGTAATCTTCGAGATGCATTGAGATACTAATTCAATAACTTAAATAATTCTTTAATCATCATAGAGTTAAAGCATGTTTATTCTGTCCATGACTATGATCTAATCAGCGGGTGGACTTTATCTTTTGTTTTCTTTTTCTTTTTATATCGTGGATTTTATGATTGACATCTGATGATGGTTCTCTAATTTAATTTCAGGTTATTATCTTTGAGATGCATTGAGATACTAACTCAATAAGTTAAATAATTCTTTAATCATCCTAGAGTTAAAGCGTGTTTATTCTGTCCATGACTATGATCTAATCAGTGGGTGGACTTTGTTTCATGCGATGTTTTTTCCCAAAATATGTTAAAGTATTATGGATTATAATATTTAGTTAATAACGAGTTAGATTGAGATTTAGATGAAACCAAGACACAGTGGAGAGAAAATTTAGTGAAGTTCTTAAAACATTAGAATTACTTGCATGCGACTATATTAGAACTCCAACAAAACAAGAACTATACCGAATTCTCGAAAGACTTCAAGTACATCCAAAATATTATTCATAATTTAGTGGATTTTTCGGAGCTATGGGTGAGCATCATGTTTGTGTAAAAGTAAAACATGAATTACATGCAATGTATTGAAATCGACATGATAATACATCATTAACTATTCTGGCAATTTTTGATATGAATAAGTTATTCACATACATATGGAATGGAGCCTCAGGATCTAATAATGACACAGTTGTTCTCACAATGGCACAAGAAAGCGATCTTGAATTTCCTTTGCTTCCGATGAAAAAGTATTATGTCATCGATTCGAGTTATCCAAACATGCAATGACTTTTTAACTCCCTATAAGTCGTTAAAAAATAATGTTTTGAGATATCAATATGTCATAGTTTAACGATGGGCCTTCTCCATGGAGTAAACCAAAATTATTTAATCGATACCATCCATCTTTACGTTAGGTTATCAAAAGAACTTTTGGAATTTCAAAGAAAAACTAGAGGCTTCTTTGTGATTTTTCAAGATATAGTCTTCACAAACAAAAAAGGGTGATAATGGCTACAGTGGATTACATAATTTTCTCAAAATTTTAAAATTTTCGGATGCAGACTTTGCAGAAGTAATGACTGAGACATGAAGAAACAACACATATTGCGAGACTGATTTTCATAATGTTATGGATATAGTAGAGATAGCAAATGGTGGCATATGTCACAAATAATAGACAATATTGCAAATATGATATGAAAAATCAATATGCCAGTAATATTTGTTGTTGTAACATATTTATAGTCCATATATAATATGTAAATATTTTTCTATAAATTAAATAGAATAATATGTTAAATTATATTATTATCAATAATTTATTTTAATTACTAAGATATACATGTATTATTTGTACCTCGCACTGTTTAATATGTATGTCACCGTTTAAACCTTTGTTCTGCATTGTATGTTACCTTTGTTACAATTCTCATATTGTTTTGAACCGCTTGTTTTCGACGAACATCAGTTGTCCCGCATTATGCGTTTATATCACACAAACAACACTTAAACCGCACTGTAGTACATAGGTGGTGAGTGGGAGACGCGGGACAGGGCATTTAATGGGCGGATGATGTTTTATGATTTTACGGGTTTTTACTCGGGTTTTCAATCGAGAAATGATATTTTTCTAAAGTATTTTGGTCTTTTCAGAATTTTCGTTCATCTTTACTTTTTACACAGGTTACAATATCAAATCACAGAAAAAAATGCGGTATGAAGGAATAAGATATTAAAGTACATTGTGGACGATTGCTGTTAAGAACAGTCCCTTATCTTTGATAATTTTTCTTGACAGGCGTTCCACCTTCACTTGAAGAACGCACCATTATCCTTTTTAATTTACAATTATTTTTTATTTTTTTAATTAAAAAATGAGACGCTTTGTTTCTTCTGGTTGGTAACACAAGTTCATCCCGTCTATGGCTTTCCACCGTCCTGCACTAAGTACTCGGAGCCTGAGTATCAAAACTCATGAGCATTTTATCTATTTTCTTTTTAAATTGAAACGTCATGTGAGTCAGCCTAATAAAATTCATGTGAGCCCCATATATGCATAATAGGCATGGATGGTGAACAAATCTAGTCCATAAGGACCATCTTATACAAATACCAATATTGGTATTGTGATTTTTCAGGTTTTTAATCGAGAAATGATAATTTTCTAAAGTATTTTGGTCTTTTCGGAGTCTTGTTCTTCTTTACTGTTTACATGGGTTACAAGTTCAAATCACGGAAAAAGCGATATGAACTAGAGCTTAAAGTACACTGTAGACGGCTGCTGCTGAGAAGCTAGACTTCTGTGATGATTTTCTCGATAGAGTGGAATAGATCGATCGATCCATACTACACGGATAGATCGATCCAAGGCATGTCACGATTTCTGATTTTCTATATAAAACCTGAACCGAAAAAAACTCGGTTTTTTGGACCGTAATACTTGTAAAATAACACAGAATCGTAAATTAGGTTTCATTATGTGTTTTTGAGTTTCTAAGCAACTTTGGAGAGCTTTGGTTGTTAAGGGAGGCGAAACAATACTTGTACTTCGTTTTGGATTGAACCCTTATCTTATTTCAGCTACAATCTCATCATGTTTTCTTTTGAAATCTTTTGTGATTGTTCTTTGATCTTGTGTGAGTATTTCCCTCGTTGGGTTTAGGGTTTTCAAAAGAGGATTTTATGAACTTTTTATTAGGATTGTAAGATTAGGAATAATCAATTCGATCTTTTTCTAAAATTGAACTTAACACTGAAATTAGCTTGATTACCTAGTTTATATTTTTAGGATATTTAATGCAACGAAATATTCGATTAAATCCCTGAATGAATTTTAGATGAGAAGATTGTCATAGATCAACGAAAGTTGATGTTTAAGGAATTTGTTAACTTATCAAACCTGATTAAAAGGCATGTTTAGGATTCAAAACTCCACGGAAGTTAGTATTTAGGATTCTATAACATAGAGAGTTAGCGCTTCGGAAGCAGGTTGATTATACATTAGTGGTTTGAGTTCAAGGCAGTTTAGAATACGATTCTTTAGTTGACAATTCGAATTAGCAGTGAAATAATTTCCCTGAGAATACATTCACAACTTCACTGTATATTGTTGTTCTACCCGGAAAGCTGCAAATGTCTTTGACTGTAGTAGGAGGCTGCAAACTCTCATTCGCAGCTTTCCGGGAGGAACAACAATACAAAAAATGCATAAATAAAGTCATTAAAAAACTTCTATATATTTAATGATAAATGATTTAATGAACTTTTACAAAAAAAAGTCAAACAAAAAAATGCTAATCTCTCAAACAGTAAAAGTTACTAAACAATTAAATATATTTAAGCAGTTGTTTATTTAAATAATATAATTAGCATAAGTAAGAGAAATCATATACATGAATTATATAATGAAAATTTGTCAAAAAAACGTTTTATATAATGCAACTTAAATAAATAAGTAGCAAAAAAATTAAATACAGAAAATGTCTAAAAACTTAGCTATTAACTACCATTTTAACTTCAGATTAAAAAAAGCTACCATATTAACTATATATATTTATAAATTTATTTTGTAATCAATAATATACTGGATTTACTTCCTTTTTGCAAGAAAGATGCTCAAAAGAAAATATTTCAAGAAAAATTGAAATTAGAAGTTGGAAAAAGGCCAGAGAGAGCAACTGTTTTCTTCAACCGTTCTCGTTCTCATGTCCCTTTGATTCGTTTTCTTTGTTTTGTTTTAATTGATCTGCTTTACCTCGACGATGGTGAAGATCTCTACAGGTGGTTTGTTTGTTGGTGGAGATTCATGGATGGAAAACGGTTTGTCGGAGGAATTGATGGTCCACGTGTTCAAGGACTCTACAATTTTTGCTAATTGTGATGTGCAATCGTCCACTTTATGATGGATCTGGTTCGGTGATCTCAGTCCGGTGGAATTAGTGGGGCGAGAGGTGATTGACAAATTCTAATTGAATTTTCTTGTCTGTCAATAAGATCATAAATTGTAGCTTTGGTTATGTGGTGGCTTTGGTCACAGGTTGTCTCTCGATTAGTTTTGAAAAATGTAGATAAAATTGTGTTCAGTGGTTTAGGATAACTTGCAATTATCTTCTTTTAGGTTGGTGAATAATTTAATCTTAATATCATCATGCCGCCGTTTAGTTTAGTTGAATAATAGGTTTTCTCTGTAATCTTTCCTTTCTCTGTTCTTATAAGGCTAATCTTGAGTGTGGATGCATAGTTATAAATTTAGATTTTTCAGGAGAAAATTAGGTGGGTAGGAGTTAGATTCCCATCCTCAGGTTAATTGTTTCTCGTTACTCGCTTTAGTGGAGTTAAATTTTCTTAGTTTTTTTTTATCCTTGGTTCCTCTTCATTGTGGATTATAGATTTTAACAACAGCTTTCGCTTGTCTTTTTGGGAGTTTCTATCTTGACCTTTCATACTCATCGTGTGTTGTTTTTATTTTGTTGGTGTAAGTTTTTTTTATTACAGAGATATATTTGTTATCCACTGGCTTCAGTTTCCGGAAATATCATGTTTTCTGCCAGCTTTTGTACTCGTTTTGACGTTCTAATAAAATTTATCTAAATGAAAAAAAGAAATTATATGATATGAAACTCAAGGTTTTCCTTGCATAGAAAATACTGTAATTTTTTGTATCAAGAAAATGTAAACGCATTTACACTACTCATAACAGCCCCTTATCTCCCATAATTTTTATTGACATGTGTTCCTCCATCACTTGAAGAACTCACCATTATCTTTTTTATTTTTCACATTTATTTTTTAATTAAAAATGAGACGTTTTTTTATTCTGATTGGTAACACAAGTTAATCTCCTCTATAGCTTTTCCACCGTCCCGCACTAAACACTCGGAGCCTGAGTATCAAAACTCTTGTGCATTTTATCTATTTTCTTCTTAAACTGAAACGCCATGTGAGTTAGCCTAATAACCTCCATATGGGCCCCATATATGCATCATATGCATGAATGGTGAACAAAACTAGTCCACAAGGACCGTACTATACTAATACCAATATTCGTATTGTGACTTTTCAGGTTTTTACTCGGTTTTTTATGGAGAAATGAGATTTTTCTAAAGTATTTTGGTCTTATTGGATTCTTTGTTCTTCTTTACTGTTTACACAAGTTACATGTTCAAATCACGGAAAAACGCGATATGAAGGAATTTGAGCTTAACGTACACTATGGACGATTGTTGTTGTGTAGCTGGACTTTTGTGATGATTTTCTGAAAAGAATGGAATGGATCAATCTATCCATACCACACAAATTAATCAATCCAATTCTGATTTTCCAAATCAGACCTAAACCGAAGAAAACCCGTTTTTTTAACCGGATTACTTGTAAAAATAACACAGACTCATAGGTTTCATTATGTTTTTTTTAGTTTCTAAAAAATTTTGGAGAGCTTTAATTTTCAAGGGAGACGAGTCGAAACATGTACTTCGTTTTGAAGAAGTTTTCTGAACCCTTATCTTATAACAGTTACAATCTCACCATGTTTTTTTCAAATCTCTTGTGATTGTTCTTTAATCATGTGTGAGTTGTTCCCTCATTGGGTTTAGGGTTCTCAAAAGGGGATTTCATGAACTGTTGATTAGGATTATAAGATTAGGAATAATCAATTGGAACTTCGTCTAGGATTGAACTTAATGCTGAAAGTAGCTTGATCACCTAGTTTTTGTTCTTCGGATATTTAAAGCACTGAAAGTGTTCGATTAAATGCCTGATTGAATTTTAGATGAGCAAATTTTCTTAGACGAACGGAAGTTGATGTTTAAGCAATTTGTGAACATATCAAGGGGAGTTAGTATTTAGGATTCAAAACTCAAGGGAAGTTAGTGTTTAGGATTCTATAACGTACACAGTTAGCACTACGGAAGTAGGTTGATTCTACATTAGTTATTTGAGTTCAAGACGGTTTAGAATATGATTCCCTAATTGACAATTCGAATTAGCAGTGAAATGATTTTCCTGAGAATACATTTGCAGCTTCACTATGTATTAATGTTCCACCTGGAAAGCTGTGAATGGAAGTCTGCAACCTCCTACTACTGTCAAAGAAAAAGAATTACTTACCACATCAAATTGATATTATGTAGACGCCCCATGTGGATTCCCTATTATACATGTAAACTTAGACCGCACTTCACTTTTGCATTTTTTAATTTAAGTTTTTTATGAAAATTACAAATGAAAAAAGTGATCTTAAATGGTAACAAAAATACCTCCCACACCATAGACCGCCGCACCCGCTTCGACCATTCACAACCTTAGTGGCCGGCTGGCCCATATTTTCTTAACCAAAAATAAAATTCTGAAGATAAGAGAACCGAGAAAGCTTCATTGGTTCAGTTTTATTTGTCATCTAGATGTGCTTTTGTTAGATTGTCAAAACTCTTTAGTGGTTTTTTGTGTTTGGTTTTGTTTGGCTTCTTGTATCTTTATCGGTTTTGGCTTCGAGGGTTTTTCTTTGAACTTACCAGCTTATAGTTTCAAAAAGGTTATGCCTTTGTCGGCTTTGTGTATCCCAAATGTTTAATCTAATAAAATCCAATAGTTGGAAAAAGACAACCGAGAAAGGCTTCTGGTTAGGATTATTACTAGGACCCGAAGAATCGAACCAAAAGAACCAAAAATTTAAAACTGAAATCAAATCAAATTCTAAAAATATTTGAACGATTACCAGTATTTGAGAATCGAATTGAACATAATCGATGTATTTGAATATTTTCTACTGAATAATTATAGATAATCGATATATAAAAAGATAGTCAACAAAAAATACCTTAAGATACTTAAAAAACCTAAACATACCCGAAACATCTAACATATCCGATAATAATCAAAAGCTTTCTAAAAATACATGAAAATATAAGAACTATCTGAACCTAATTGGAATCGAACTAATTTTAAGTTCTCTTTCGATTTCGATTTCACCAGGACCGAAATTTCCTTGGGTCCTAAATGAACACCAATACTTATGAACCGAACTACCAGAGAATTGAAAAACCGACTTAAACCGATCCGAAGAACTGAACGTCCAATCCTACTTTCAATGGTTTATTGAATTTTTATGGTTTCTTCTTTGGTTTCTGACCAATTATTTAAGGGAATTACCATTTTTACCATTCAAATATTTATTTTACTCTCATATTAGTTTTTGTTACCATTCAACCATTATCTCATACAATTCATTTTATACGAACCATATTTATTCATCATAAAATTCTCCCGCTGGAACCGCACTTTAACTACCCTACCTAATCAAAATGGTAAAAGCAGATTTAGTGTACGAGATGAGTGGTTTAGATACTGTGAAGCGGTTTAAGTGTAATTTATGCGGGAAAACACATCATGCAAGATATATAAGTGCAGTCAACGCGTAAATGGAAACCATAGTTTTTGTGTTAAAGGGGCATTTTTATCTATTAGTGGTAGGTCCTAATGACAAGTTACCAATAAACATTGAAACATAAGTTGCGGTTCATTATTGAAAATTTATTATAAAAAAAGAAGTATCAAGTGCGGTTACATTTTCATGAAGAACAAGACACAATTTTTTGCAATGGTATAAGCACACTATTTTAGCAATTTTATGTGTTTTGTTGCGGTATATATTTAAATAAAAAATCAAAATAGTACAGAAATTTATTTTAAATGATTTCAAAATTCTATAACTAAAAATTCGCAAGCAAGCGGGTACCAAACTAAAAATCAAATATACATAAAAAGTATCTGAAATATAATTATATATTGTAAAATTAAATATTTTTTCATTTATAACCCAAAACAACCAACATAAACTCATATTATTAATTTATCTTAACTTATAATATTTAACTAGCATTATATCTTACATTACTTATTGTATCAATATTCGATAATATTTTGAATTACATTTACCGGATTTTTCTTATTGGAGGTTTGACTTTTTACTTTAGAAGGACACCACATATTTTAAATAAATGTTTTAAATTAAGTATATAAAATAAATAATATACCAAATATTTTTTGGTGCTTAAATTAATTACTTTAGTTTAAATTACTTCTTATAAAATATATTTTTATTTTACATATCTCTTACTGTTTAGTTTTTTACCATTCAAATATTTATACTACCCGCATATTATTTTTATTATCATTCAACCATTATTCTGCACTGCTTATTTCACATGTACAAACTTGTTCTACAGCCAACGATTCTCACGCATGAACTGCACTGCATTACTTAGGCTTTGAATGATCACAATGGGTTGAATGGTGCGCTATAAATAAATTAAATATTGTGGTGCGGCTTAACTGTGATTTTAATGAAAAACGCATAGTGCGGAACAAAAGCGGTTAGTAAAAAATAAAGAGTGCGGGATAATGTTTGAATGGTGAAAGGTTAAAAATTAATATGATTACGATAACTGTAAACTTTGATTAATTATTTTTGACATTTTAAGTTCATGTATTATTTTTATTTCTCAATATAATTGTATAGTTTGATGAATTTTATTTATATAATTTTTCTAAATTTTTAAATTTAAATTAGAAATGGAAGAAATTACTATAGTAACCACATCTAAAGTGGTGTATCCAAAACGCTTGGTGCGTCCAGATAAAAAGATAGCTGCAAATTTTTAACAAAATTTTTATATTTTTAATTTAATATAAACAAAAACTAAATATGAACTTGAATGGTGACCATCTTTTATTTCGCCCCTCTAAGCCAGTGGTCCCCCTGTAAACATTCATAACCTTAGCCCGCTTATCTCGCACGCCACAATTCTTCGTTGTTACCATTTGGAGCCTTAGGTTGTGAATGGAAATCGTGTTTTTGGATGGGACTGGACGGTTCAATTCGGCAAAAGTGTTACCATTCACATGTTTTTAGCAAGTGCGGGAGATATAAAAATTTATATAGGTACTTAATGCTTGTTTTAGTTTTCGGTAATGCGCGTGGCGGGATCAGTTAGAGGTGCCATTCACCTTACATAATGGTAAAAAATTTTCTTTACTTTTTAAAAAATAATAAAATAATTGTTGCAGTAGATAAGCTGTTGTTGTATATGTGTGGAACGCACTTCAATTTCTCTACCAAAGATAAAATGTGATTTGCTAATAATAATGCAACACTCATAAATAAATAATAATATTTAGTGGCAAAAATAGAAAACTTACCTTTTATTTTCTTATATAAGTAACTTGATGAACTATCATTTTCTTATCACAACTTACACAATAATCTTCCATCGATATCTCACTTCTTTCCAATATCTTTTTATCAAAACCTCTCACAATTTCATTTTCAATATTTTTTTCTTGGCCATCTACTTTTAATATTCTACTTGCAACAAAAAGGTAATTTTTTCCTAAAATTTTAAACCATTAGTTTTGCTTTTAGTTTTGGTTGATTTAAGTTTTGCAATATATTTTAAATACATAAACTTTTATTTGCAATACACAAATTTTTAAAATTATATTTGTATTTAAATTCATTAAGTGATTGGTAAGTAGTTAGGTTTGTGTACTCCAAAAAAAATATTTTTTTCCCAATCACAATTTCAAGACTAATAAATTTTATTATCTGTTAAAAATAAATTTTCTTGAAACAATATATTTTTAAAAGAAAATCACTTACTTTTTTAGTTGTCTTTAAACAATATATTTTTAAAATAAAATCCCTCACTTTTAAAATAAAATTTCAAGACTAATAAATTTTATAATACTTTAAAAATAAATTTTCTATAAAAAAAAAATTGTATTAAAACTTAAAATTATTTTTATCATGTTTTTATTTGTAGTTATGTCGTTTAGACGTCGAGCAAACGCAAATCCTTCATGACAAAGAAACTCAAATATTCAAAGCGAGACAACAACAAGAGTAAGAAATTTTATTGAAATTTTACTTTTATTATTTTTTGTTATATATATGTTAGATAAAATTTTATATTAACAATACAAAAAATTTTAATTTGTAGACCACACCGAGATTTACCTGGACTTATGAACAATAAAAAACATTGATTGAATTGTTTGATCAAGTGATTTCCATGAATAACTATACTCTTAAATATCTTATTGCTATTGGTAGATAGTATACGGTTGAAAAGTTCAATCGTGCATTTAATTTGAATACAACTTACGGTTTTTAAAAAAATCAAACTCGATGATTTCAAACGAGCATATAAGAGATGAAAATTTCTTATGATTTCAACTGGTATTACGGTCAATTCAAAGACATCGATGATTAATGCATCCGATGAATGGTGGAATTTTTGTAAATCTGTAATAATATTTTTACTCATATTTACTAATATTAATTGAAACCAAAACATATCCTATACATATAATTTATACATACCATATTTGTATTAGGGATGCAAAATAACAAGATCGTTTAAACGACAACCGCCTTAATTTTGGGATGTGATGGTATGGTGTTTTGTATTACACGACGTTTATTCGAAACCTCAACAATCATCATGACAACGAAGACAAGAGATATTGAATGAGAGAACGGGTGAAGATGACTTACAAGGTTTTTCATATATTGATAGTGATGGCATGCTTTTAAATGTTTTTCCTGAAACCCAAGAAAACGAAGAAGTGTATCGTGTTAATCTTGACGATGATACACATACTTCGAATGAGTTCACTCGAGATTCAATTCGATTTCCTTCAGAAAGAGGTGAGCAACGCGGCAGACGTGGAAATAGTTCACAAGGAACTGTGAGGAGTAGTTCACATAAGTCTCGTGCAAGCTCAAGAACTAATGTTGGAAATGATTTAAGAGGTAGTAAGAGAAGACAATTTTTTGAGACTACAATATAAGACACAATTAACGCCTACGATATAAAATTTGCTCTACTTTTTTAAATTCATCATAATCATCTAGACCTCAAAAGCACCTTGACAAAGTTTATAATAATATAAACTTTGTCCAGGTGCTTTTGATCAAGATGATTATGATGAATTTAAAAAAGCAGAACAAATTTTCCTGGATTTAGAGCTTCCGAAATTCACTAAATTTTATTGGGCATGCATTATTGCACTTAAAGGGAAATATTTTTGGAGGAGGTATTTCATTGGTATAGCGACATATATCATAGAGGATAAACTGCATATACTTGAAGCTATGATTGGTGTATCACAGAACAATGAGGATGTATCGAGAAAATTAAACTCAAGCCAATTATTTGAGAGTTCGCGTTATGGAGGTCTATCATCTGACAGTCAATATTCAGTGGGTAACAATTAAAGGAGAAATAGTTTTCAGCATTGGGGTATATGACAGAATGCTCAACAGTGGGGCACACCACAGAATGTTCAACAGACTGTTGCAGTGGGGCACACCACCGAATCCTCAACATTAGAGTACACCTCCAAAGAATAACATAAGTTGCAGTGCATTATTGAAAATTTATTATAAAAAAAAAAAAGAAACATCAAGTGCGGTTACATTTTCATGAAGAACAAAGTACAATTTTTCGCAAAGGTATAACCACACTATTTTAGCAATGTTATGTGTTTTGTTGTGGTACATATTTAAATAAAATATCAAAATAGTACACAAATTTATTTTAAATGGTTTCAAAATTCTATAACTAAAAATTTGCAAGCAAGCGGGTACCAAACTAAAAATTTAATATATATCCAAAGTATCTGAAATATAATTGTACATTGTAAAATGAAATATTTTTTCATTTATAACCCAAAACAACCAACATAAACTCATATTATTAACCTATCTTAACTTATAATGTTTATCTAACATTATATCTCACATTACTTATTGTATCAATATTCGATAATATTTTAAAGTACATTGTAATATATTTTTTTACTAGATGTTTTACTTAGTACTTTAGCAGGACACCAATTAATTTCGGTCATATTTATAAATTTAAATTCTTTTTAAATAAATGTTTTAAATTAAGTATATCTAATAAAAAAAATATACAAAATATTTTTTGTATTACTTAAATTAATTATTTTAGCTTAAATTTTAAGCGGAACATCCATCGGATCAAAAAATTCCTCCAACATGTCTTGGTGCCACTCTGTTGGATCAAAAACATCAACAGAAACATCAACAAAAAATTCCTCCAAAAGTACTTGGATTAATTATATGGCTTACCAGAAGATTAGGAGGGTAATTTGGACCACTCTGTTGCGCTGGTCTTGGCCACACATCCGGAATCCAACGATCTCTCCACACAACTATAGACGTTCCCGTCACAAGTAATGGTTACGATAACTATTAAATTTTAATTAATTAATTTTAACATTTTAAGTTCATATAATATTTTTTTCTCAATATAATTGTATAGTTTGATGAGTTTTATTTATATAAGTTTCCTAAATTTTTAATTTTTAATTAAAAATGGAAAACAATTACTATAGTAACCACACCTAAAGAAGTTTATTCAAAACGCATGGTGCGTCAAGACAAAAAGATAGCTACAATTTTGTTTTCAATTAATTTTTATATGTTTGAGTCAATATAAATAAAAGCTAAATATGAACTTGAATGGTGACCATATTTTATTTCATTCCTCTAAGACACTAGTCCCCTGTAAACATTCATAATCTTAACCCGCTTATCTCGCATGTCACAAATCGTTGTTACTATTCAGAGCCTTAGGTTGTGAATGGAAGCCGTGTTTTCGGACGGGACAGGATGGTTCGATTCAGAAAAAGTGTTACCATTCACATATATTTAGCAAGTGCAGGAGATGTAAAAATTTATATAGTAAAGAACATATATTTTAATATGAGATAACTTTTTGTATCCGCATGGGCAGTTCAACTACACCTAAGAAAAAGTGTTTTATACATGCTTCTGAACTATGTGTGTGTATGCATATGTATGTATTCGTATTTACTCATATATTTTTGAAAAAGATTGTAATGACGGAATATGGTGTGCGGGATAAGTTGATTAGGTAGTGCAGTTGAAGTACGGTTCGTACGGGAAAATTGTAAATTGTGGAACAAGTGCGATTCATGTAAAATAAGCGGTGCGGGATAATAGCTAAATGATATCAAAAATAATATACAGAACAGAAAAAAATATTTGAATGGTAGAAAAAATAAATGGTGCGAGATACATATTATATATATATATATATAAATATAATTAAATCAACTAATGATATTCATTTTTTATTTAAAACTATTTATTTATTTACTAAATGAAAATGTTCAATATATTATATACGACCACAAATAGATGATATACATAATTTATTTATAATAAAATTTTGACTAATAATATAACATAAATGTTTTGTCCTACTAAAAGAAACGTCAAACTAAATTTTTATTCTCACAAATTGTGTTGTTTATTTTTTGTATCGGAAGACAAAATTTGCATCAGAGAAGTTAATAATTTTAATAAAGTTATTTAAATTAATTTTTCAATAATTAAAAATATTTTTCATTTTTAATAGTGGGGATAAAATTGGAAATGAGTGTTGCAGTTTTTTAAGTATTTTTATTTTCAATAGTTAAATACTTTTTTAATAAATAGTTAAATTATTTACTAACCTTTGTAAATTTGGAGAAGAGTGTTTCATATTTTTAAATTGTAAGATAATTTGGTGTCTATGGAAGTTTATTAATAATAGAGGTGTAATAATATATTTTCTTTCATTTGACTATTGTAAATAAAAAAGAATAAATGAAATAACAAGCTGCTATTATCTAGTTTTAAAAAAATAGTATTATCTTTCATATAAAGTCACAGTGCACTTTTCAAATCAGGTAGTTTTACACGCATTATCTTTGTTGGATTAAAGGATAACTCTTTTACCCTATGTAAAAAAATGCTTGTTGTTTTTGACATTTAAAAAAATGAAAAAAGAGATACACACTTCACCTTGACTTTTGAATGTGGGGATTTTTTTAACAACCACCTGGAATTCCGACTCGTTTATTAGTCTCCATTTATCACCTAATTTTATTGAATAGCATAGTTTTATTTAAAATAAATTATATTTAAGTTCTTTGAATATTATAAAAGTAACTAAAATTTAATAATTATGTAATAGTTAATTTACCTGCACCGCAATTACGATAATCATCATTCATACATTATCCTGCACTGCTAATTTTTCAGAAAACGTGCTTATTATTCCATAGTATGCGTTTCTCACACATAAACCGCATATAAACCGCACCAAACCATCTAATCCGCTTATTCCATACTGCTCAAACCGTTGTTACCATTTAGAGTCATGGTGACAGTGGATTGGGCTGTGCGGGACAAGCGAATTATGGCTTCAAATGGTAACATCATATTTAGGCTCTAAATGATTAGAGCGGACATACGATTTAGGGGTGTGGAAGAAAAAATATCACCACTCAAGTATATTTTTATTTTCTATTTATGTTGAATATGTAAAAAATAAATATAAAAAAAATTACATGTCAGCTTTTGGTAGAACGTACTATGTGTTCCAACTACACCAAGATTGATGTGGTTATTGCGATATGCTTTTTTTCTTTTCTTATTTTTGTTCAAAAATTTAGGAAAGCATTATATAAAAAATCTCTTATCTTGCATAATTTTCTGAAAAAAATCTATTGAAATGATTAATTAAAATTTAATAGTTATTATATTCACATTAGTTTTTAAACATTCATCATTCAAATATTATCACGCACTATATTTTAAACATTCAACATTCACCAGTCATATTACAAAGTGTAGTCTTTGTGCATTTGCATTTCTTAAACAATAGCATGATTTCTCTGTAAGTAGTCTCTGTGTTTTTTTTTAAATTGCTTTCTCTGGTCTGTTTACTTGTTTAACTTTTTGTCTTATTGTTTCAGATGGATAATAAAGATACTCTAAATCTAAATGACACAGACTACATGAGTGGGGATGAGATGATGGATCAGAACTCAAATGAAGATGAAGTTGAGGCTGAAGTTGATCTAATGAGTACTAATGAGAACCATCCTAGACATGCACTCTAAATGTTGGAAACATTTTGCAATAATAGGAGACAAGTATCCTGATGGTAGAAATGATATAAAATGCAAACGCTGCAACCGCTTTTACTGCTTAGACTTGTGTAGGAATGGAACAACAGCACTTTTACATCATATGAAAGTTTGTTCTTTGAATCCTGCCTGTGGTACACCTAAAACTAGTAGATTGATATGCATGTATTCAGGGAGATGATTGTTATAGCTTTGATAGAGGATAATCTTCCATACTCCTTTGTTGAGTATAGGAAAATTAGAGAGGCATTTACCTATGCAAACTCTAGTATAGAGTTTTGATCGAGGAACACAGCTCAAGCAGATTGTCTGAAAATATATGAGATGGAGAAGCAGAAGCTGAAACAACAGTTGGATGAAATTCCAGGAAGTTTTAACAATTGATCTGTGGAGAGCTCTTAGTGTTGAGGGCTATCTTTGCTTGACAGCACACTTCATTGACGAAGATTGGAATCTTCAGACAAGGATATTAGACTTATGTGCATTTCCTTCTCCTCATACTAGTGGTGTCATAGCAATGAAGATAATGGATCTGTTGAATGAGTGGGGCTAGAGAAGAGATTCTTTACAATAATTGTTGACAATGCATCATCAAACGATACATGCAGTCCATTCTTAAGAAGCAGCTTCAAAGAGAATTATTATGCAATGGGAATTCTTCCACGTAAGATGCGTAGCTCACATCTTGAACTTAATTGTTCAAGATGGACTAAATGTGATAGATGGAGCTTTGGAGAAAATCAGACACAGTGTCAAATGGGTTAAAGTGAGTGAGAGTAGAGAGAAAGTATTTGACAGTTGTGTGGAAACTATGGGTATTGATAGCAGGATGTTAACCTTTTTCGATGATGCATCGTTGCTCTTAAAGAACGTCGTACACACATGATGTTAAAAAGTGGTGTCAATGAAGGAAGATGGACTGAGAAGTTTGTGTCAAGCTACAGAACTTTTTCGAAAAGTTGTTTCGACTTTTTCTCGTCTTTTCAAGGTTTTCTATTATGATTTGTCCGATGACGTAGAATCGAGTTTAATGGGGACATGGTCGTCGCAACTTCAGATATCTATCAAGTACCTTTTATATCAGATGTGGAGTTCTTTATTCTAGTTTCAAATGGATTGTGGAATTACATGAAGCAGTCTCCTTTAATTTTTTCTCTTTCCCTATTCAATCACATGCTTTTTTATGAGGGATAACTAGAGAGCTTACTAATGATCAGTTTTTTGCTGATGCAGCTCAGATGTGTTTAGTTTCGTAAGGCAATAACTCCGGAAACATGAAAATGTTCAGGTAAGATTTTCCTTCTTTTCATGTCCTTACTAATTAGATTCTATAACACATATAAGACTTTTAGTCTGAACTAATCTTCAATGTAATAGCTTGCTTGTGACTCTTTTGTGAGTTGCTTTAGTAAAATAACGAAAAAATCTCTTCAAGCTTTCTTTAGAAACCCTAAAACTGGCATTCTTTTTATATTTCAGGATCTGAGATCGGAGGACAGCATCGACATCATCATTGCTAATGTTGGGTAGGTCTTAGATATTGGATTCACTTAAAAGCTCTTCCAGTTCGTAACCTATTAAGTATCCCATTCATAGACTTGTGTCTTGGTTTCGATAAAAAAACAGAGGAACATACTAGAAGAATCTCCCAATGTAGCGACAAAACATAGTTGTTGAACTAGTTCATATAGGAGTATATAAGGAAAGGATCAATTAGTCATTAGCATTAAACTATTGTATCCTCTCTGATTCATGTATATATATTTCCTTGTACATTATATTCTATGATAATTAAGAGATTCTAAATTCATATTGTATCAGAGAATACCGATCCTAAAACCTAAAACTCAAAAAAAATAATTCTTTTTTTTCTCCTTTTGTTCTCAGCCGCTATGTCTCGTAATATCCTTGTGGCATGCATTACCGACATCCTTCAATCAAACAATCAGAATCTCCTTACCATTAATATGACTAACGTCACCACGCTTACCGCTTCCAATTATCTTATGTGGACTCTTCAAACTCATGCATTACTTGATGGTTGTGGCTAAGCAGGTTATCTCGATGGATCCGCAACCAGTCATTCTCAAACCATCACATTCGATGGTATTCTCTCTGTTAATCCAGCCTACACTTAATGGAAACGTCAAGACTGCCTCATTTTCAGTGCCTTTAATTGGTGCTATCACCACCAACCTTCAACCTCTAGTGTCCAGAGCCACCACAATATCTGAGATTTGGACTATTCTTGCCAATACCTATGCAAAGCCAAACAAATACCACATCAAACACCTGAAAACACAACTCAAAAACTGAACCAAAGGTGATAAATCTATTGATGCTTACCTTCAGGGACTAACAACTTGTTTTTATCAGCTTGCAATATTGGGAAAGTCTATAGAACATGAAGATCAAATTGATCATTTTCTCGAAGGTTTACCTGAAGAATACAAGTCTCTTGTGGAGCAAATTGAAGTTCGAGACATTCCTCCAACACTGACCGATCTCCATGAGAAGCTCGTAAATCATGAAGCTAAACTTCAGACAATCAACTCCATTGTGTCTCCTTTCCCAGTCACTGCTAACATTGCACACCATCGTTCTGCCCATATCAACAACAATAAGCACAAGTTTCATAATCATTATTCCAACAAACAATCAACTTGGGAACAACATCAAACTGGAAACATATATGATCAGAGAATTCAAAGACCATACCTTGGGTGATGTCAAATCTGTGGCACTCAAGGCCACAGTGCTAAGCGTTGTTCACAAGTTCAAGCATTCTAATCCACGACAGTGACGCCATATTGTGCTCCTTTCACACCTTGGCAACCTCGAGTCAACCTTGCTACTACCTCTCCATATACATATCAGAATTCGATCCTTGACAGCGATGCAACACATCATTTAACATCAAACATGTCCAATCTGGCTCTCCACGATTCGTACACCAGAAATGAAGATGTGATGCTAGCCAATGGCTCTAGTGTCCTCATTACCAACTCTGGTTCCACAACTCTCTCTTATTCACCTTGTTCCTTGATTCTGAATAAGATACTATGTGTTCATCAAATACAGAAAAATCTTATATCAGTGTATAAGTTATGTAATGCTAATAAAGTTTCTGAGGAATTCTTCTCAGCTTCCTTTCAGGTGGAGGATTTGTGTACGGGGGCCAAGCTACTTCAAGGGACAACTAAAGTTGATTTGTATGAATGGCCAATCTCCTCTCTTACTGCCCTATTTGCAAGCTCAACCAATAAAACTAGCCTAGTTTCCTGGCATTCCAAATTAGGTCATCCCAATCTTTCAGTTCTAAACACTATATTATCTAAATTTTCACTTCATGTTTATGGTTCTTCACAAAAACCACTTTCATGTTCTGATTGCTTGCTTATTAAAAATCATAAACTTCCCTTCTCTACCTCAACAATTGTTTCAACAAAACCTTTAGAATATCTACTTACAGACGTTTGGCCATCACCCATTCATTCAACAGAGAATTACAAATACTATCTAATTCTTGTTGATCACTATACGAGATACACATGGATGTATCCTCTGAAGCAAAAATCAGATGTCAAAGGAGTTTTCAAGCATTCAAAACACTAGTCAAGAACATATTCATCACTCACATTGGCACTTTATACTCAAAAAATGGAGGCGGGTATATCGCTTTAAGAATGTACCTGGCTAGCAATGGAATCAGTCACTTGATGTCTGCTCCACATATGCCGCAGCACAATGGCCTTTTCGAACGCCGACATCCTCACATAGTTGAAACCAGATTGACTCTCCTATTCAAAGCACACTGGCCCAAGAGTTTTTGGCCGTATGCATTCTCCACATTCGTGTACCTAATCAATCGGATGCCCACGTCAATTCTCAAGATGAAATCACCGTATCATAAGCTATATGGCGTCAGTCCTAGCTACCAGAAGCTTCAAGTCTTTGGCTACCAATGTTTCTCGTGGCTAAAGCCATACACGAGCCATAAACTTCAAGATGATCTGCCAAGCGTGTTTTCCTCGAGTATTCGCCATCACAAAGTGCCTACTTTTGCTTCCACGTCGAGACTGGTCGACTCTACGTCATGTCCAATTTTAGGAAGAAACCTTCCCATTCGCGCCATCTTTGTCGTCTCCTTCGTCACCACAAATCTCTGAAATTCTTGTGACTGCCTGCGACTCTGCTCCCTCTGTTCAGCCCCTTCCCATCACTCTCGAACGTTGCCCGGTCCCGTGCTCCGATCTTCACCCACCGTCGCCTCCGACTATTTCAAATCGCCATGGCTCTCCATCATCTCAGGTACGCGACATCTCTCTCTCATATTCTCTAATTTCTTTTGAGCCCTCTATTGAGCCCACTGCTCCACAAAACGAGCTTAAACCCAGGCCCAGCATGCTTCCCTTTCTCCAACTCACACAAATAATTCTTATCCAAATTTAACTCATCTCGTCCCATCAACAAATCCAACAACCAACCTCTCTTCTTCGACATAACCATCTCACACCACAAACCCAAACCCATTAACTCAAACTCAATTCAATCAACCAAACCAAATCATAACCCAATTAACTCAAAACCAATTACATTAGCCGAACCCAATAACCCAATCTACAAACCAAAACACTCTCTCTCCTTCGATATTACCATCCCAAACCACAAACCAAAATCAATTAACCCAAATCTAATTAAATCAACCCAACCAAACCATAACCCAATCTCAAAATCATAGTCAATCATCGTCCTCTTCCCAACCAAATACTCATATTAACCAACATAAGATGCATACACGCTCCAAAAATAAAATCTTAAAACCAAATCTGAAGTTTGGTCTCATTGTTGCTCTCGGAAAGGATCATTCACTGGAATCAACCTCTGTTGCTCAAGCTTTGAAAGAAAAACGATGGTGAGCAACAATGTCAATCAAGTTCGGCGCACAAATCCGACATCATAAATGGGATCTTGATCCACTACATCCCTCGCAAAATGTTGTTGGCTGTCGATGGGTCTTCACAGTCAAATATTATCCCAATGGCGAGATAAGACAGTTCAAAGCTCGTCTTGTCGCCAAATGATATAGTCATCCATCTAGAATAGACTACGCAGAGACGTTTAGCCCGATGATCAAAATGAGTATGATACGCATAATTCTCAATGTTTGCGGTAATGAAACCATGATCCATTAAAAAACTAGATGTGAATAACGCATTTTTTGCAGGGTCCTCTCACTGAAGAAGTGTATATTACCTAACATTCGGGATTCATCGAAAAAGACCGCCCATCTCATGTTTGTCATTTACGCAAGGCGAATTATGGCATAAAGCAGGCTCCGAGAGTCTAGTATCAAGCGCTTCATCACCATCTCCTCCAAACTAGTTTCACCAATTCATTATCTGAGGCCTCGCTCTTCATCAAACTCACTGCGACAACTTACACTTATGTCTTGGTCTATGTCGATGACATTATTGTCACCAGCAGTAGCAACGCAACTATTGACGAAGTCCCTCGCAATTTTGCTCAACGTTTCTCCATCAAAGATCTGGTAAATCTCTACAACTTCTTAGGCATCAAAGCAATAAGAACACCACATGGTTTAAACTTGATGCAAAAAGAAGTACGTTGTTGACCTCCTCTCCTCTGTGAATATGCTCGACGCTAAGCCAGTCACAACACCTCTACCTTCCTCGCCCAAACTCACACTTAATGGTGGCATGCTCTTTTATAATCCAACATTGTATCGCTCCATTGTCGGTAAACTTCAGTATCTTTCTTTTACCTATCTCAATATAGCTTACATAGTTAACAAAATAATCATTGGCAAGATAAAAAAAATATGTCCTCTGGTATCTTCCTGACACACTAACACATGGGATCTGTTTACGCAAACACTCACCGTTGACGCTATATGGTTATTCAGATGCAGATTGGGCGGGTGATATTGATGACTTTTTCTCGACCAATGCGTATGTCATCTATCTCAAGAGTAATCCTATTTCATGGAAATCAAAGAAACAACAGGGAGTTGCATGTTCGTCTACAGAAGCTGAGTACCGAGTTGTAGCCAATACAACCTCCGAAATTCGCTGGCTATGCTCACTGCTCACCGAATTTGGCATTGTGCTCCCAACCGCACTAGTTATATATTGTGGCAATGTGGGAGTGACATATCTTTGCGCCAATTCGGTGTTTCAAAGTCGTATGAAACATGTTGCCATAGACTATCATTTCATCCACAACCAAATACAAGGAGGAATCTTAGGAGTGGCACACGTATCCATACACGATCAAGTCGTTGATGCTCTTACTAAGCCACTACCTCGAAAATGGTTCCAATCAGCATGTTCCAAGATCGGAGTTACACAGATACCTCCGTCTTGCGGGGGCATATAGGAGTATATAAGGAAAGGATCAATTAGTTATAAGAATTAACCTATTTTATCCTCTCTAATTCATGTGTGTGTATATATATATATATATCCTTGTACATTCTATTCTATGATAATTAAGAAATTCTACATTCATAGTTCAGGCTTAGTTCACGCTGCAGCGACTATTGGTATCGTTACTGTTGGCATGTGGATTACTTCGTTCCTTGCATGAGTAAAGTGACCATCCAATCTCCTTCCTTGGTGTATATAAAAACAATAAAACATGTAACTACGTCGAAGTTTGTAGTTATCCCACAGAGCTGGTGATATGATGATACCTCACAACAACGTACACAAGTCTAAAACCGCACCACATGGACTATCAATTTCAAACAGTGAAAAGTAAATTAAGCATAAACAAATCCAATTTTATTTATTTCCATTGTTACAAGCGATGAGAGTTCATTTGCAAAGTAATGCATCTTTTGACAACAACCATAACATTTAGTGACATGAAAACCAAAGCGAGATGGGATAGTCAAGAATGGAGATGTAACCAAAACTCAAAAGCAAAAAGAGCCAAAAGATACATTCATATCATCTTGATGAATTCTATGATGCGAGTACCATAGGCTTTGCCGCTTTGCGGACTACTTGGAATCGTTGGAACCCATAATCTTTAACCAAGGCTTCAAATTCCGTCATGGTTCGTTCTTTACCTCTAGGGTTGTGAGTCAACATGAGGTAGTCCATGTGGACAACTTGATATGATCCTGCTTGGATTATCTTTTGTTCCAAACAATTCGATTATGGCTTTTGTGAAACTGAGAGTGGACAAGGATGGAACTGGCTTCAAAGGGGCTTATGGATAATCAATTCAATGACCACGATGATGATTTGATTAGTGCTATATTGACCCAGAAACGAAATGGATCTGCAAATGGTCAGATCAGCCTTTTAATCGGACTAAACGAGCTAGTTCCTCCACCCAAGTATCAACAAGTATCCAACTTCGACCAGGCTGATGTGATGAAGTGGTATTGGGATGAGTGATCTTCCGGCAAGTGATTTTCAGAATCTTGCGAGTGGAGACAAAATATGGAGAACGATCGCTTGATGATTTTTATAGCCTCCTCGCAATAACTCCCCAACCGTCAGACAGGGTCACCCGCGGAATCTAGAAAGAGGCACCAAAACACACAGAAAAGACGGGTCGACTGCTACTCTTTGTGAATTTAACATCCACTTATTTGCGATTTTTGCAATCTTGTCATGTTGAGAATAAAAGCTCAAATTTGCCACGAGTTTTTTTAATGTGGTTTGTTTAACCAAAATTAGCTTTCTTTTGGATAAAACCATAAAACTATAATTAGGTTCTTGATTTGGCTATACATTTTTTTTTTTGGGTCACGGATTTGGCTATACATAAGTTATAACAATAGAACTATTAATGTATACAAAAAGTAATCATCAAAACCAATCTAAAGGAGACAAAGGAGTCAATTAAACAAAAAGAAAATTGTGGTTGAAATTTAGAGTTCATCATGATCAAAATAGTCGTCGTCGTCGTTTAAGTCCTCGTGATGAACAGCCTTGTAAAACACATCTTCATGGTTCAACATCTCTTCAAGTGATAGTTTACCATCTTTATCTTCATCCGCCTGCAGAATTAGAAAAGAGAAACAAAATAAGAAATTTCGTCTCACTGATGTTTTCACCTGTTAATGATGTTTTTTTTAATGTAAAATGATAAAAATAATGTCTTGATTTCAAAAAAGTTAAAAGATAATGATTTCCTAATTTTTATTTTATTTTTTTGTCTGCAGATTTCCTAATTTTTATTTATTTTGATACACAATAAAATTGGTGCTTTTGTATATAATAAAAAGGTATAAATGTATTTCAAAGCTATGAATTTATGGAAAATGGTTTAATAAATAGTTGCACAAAAAAAGGGTGAATGAATAATATGGGTGAGAAAGGTAAGAAAGAGACAAACCTCATGGCAAAGGAAAGTAGAGTAGTATTTGGCAAAACTCATCTCACCAGGTTGAAGATGATACAAAATAGGTCGAAGCTCATCGGCGACTAGGAACCTGTCTTTGTCCTTGTCGAGCTCTGCGAACAGAAGCTGTGCGGTTGCCACATTCTCATCCTCCTCCATCTCGAACTTTGCAAACTCTTTGTACATTTCGTATGCATTCTCTACAAACTCTTTGTACTCTAGCTTCCCATCCCCGTTCGTGTCCATTCCCCTATACATACATATATATGTCAAACAAAAGACCGTTTCTAAATGAAACACACACACAAAAAAAGACACAATCACGAAATGCTTACGCCATTCTCTCCCTTAGAACCCATCTTTGAATATCTCCGTTTCTACTGTCTTCTGGGTGCAAGAAGCTGCAAATATATTTTCATTTAGTATATCTTTGTTATATACTAACTATGTATATAACGAAATTAGTTAGAGAAAATGAGATTTTCTTTTCAAAGCATTACTTGTTAAACTCTTCAATGTCAAGAGAGCCATTATGATCAAAATCGGAATTCTTGAATTGCTCCATCCACCAACCAGCTTCACCATGCCCCATCTCGTTTTTCTCTGTTTTCCATTTTTTTGTAAAAAAAAAGTTTCATAATTAAGAAGAAAGATTTCTAAAAAGAATGTTATAAATTAATCAAATACAAGTTACATAATATATATGTATATTGTTACCAATGTCTTTCTTAGAGAATTGAGGCAAATACTCTTCAAAGATTATGACACCATCCTTGTCTTTATCTTTTAGCTCGAGTTCCTGAGCGGTTCTGTAACCCATGTTGTCCTCCGTCTGCTGCATCATCCATGTTTGAAGCTCTTTCAAGCTCACGAACCCATCTCTAGGTGCCGCGTCGAGCAGAGGGAACAAGAACTTGATCCTCATCGTCGTGTTGAGCCTCCTCTCTTGCGCAAAATACTCGTCAAACATATCTTCTTCCTTTTCCTTTGCAGCCTCAACAGTCTTTGGATTGGCTCCTTTCTCATGAGACAACCTCTCGATCCGAGTCACCAGAGGGTCAAACACAGGTATTTCAAGCCTACGTCCTAGGCGGCGGCTTATGATACCCTCGAGGGATCGAGTCCGGTTTTGTTTTTTAGGAGCAAGGAGGAGGAGGAGGATGAAGGTGAAAGATAGTAGCGTGTAAACCACCACCTTGGCCATTTTCCAATAGCCGAAGGTGGGGCTCTACGGATAGAGGATGAAAGGGCCACCAAGTTTGCCAAATTTGCCTTTGTTATTGCTTTATTGAATTTAGCCATACATTTCATTGGTCATTAGCTGATCTGCTAATTGTATCTATCAACTATTTTTACCGCTAAAGTCGGTTATTCATATGTATAATATCCAATAATGAAAGGAAAAACTTCTTCTCTCTTTATATAGCAAACCAATCAAAAACCGGTTACGATATGAGAAGAAGATGAAATTAAAAGAACAAGTCTTTGAAACATCCAAAGTGATTTTAATGTTGAAACGATGATGTAGGGGTAAAAGTGCGAGGAAAGTTTAAGCAAAGAAAAACCTTCTTACTAAGTCACTTTATCATATACACTGCGGAATAGAGACTTGACTCCGCATAAGGGCGACATGACAACTATGTGGTTAGTATTTCTTTAGTCCGTCTGCTTTGCAGAATCTCGGATCCAGGGCCAGTCTGACTCGCAGAGATCGAGCGGGGAGTTTCCGTCCTCATCTTTAGATGCTGTGTCTGCTTTCTGCTTCACCAGGAACTCAGCAATGGTTTCTCTGTCACACACAACGGCGTAATGCAAAGGAGTTTGGCCTTCGTTGTCCTGCTCAACACAATAACCAAAAACACATGCTTTGTGTAAAGAAGTTGATACTTTTGCAGATTGGGTGGGAAAATTCTATTTCTTCACCTTAGCATTCACATCGGCGTTTTTATCGACCAGAACTTTAGCAATTTCGAGGTGGCCACGGTCGATAGCCCAGTGCAACGGTGTGCGGCCTTCACTATCTGCAGTTTACGAGAAATGAGAAAGCAAATCCAACGTCACGATGGTGAACTTCAAAAGAATATGGAATATACAAGAGCAGAGACTAACCCCTAGCATTTACGGGAATTCCATTTTCAATGCATTTTAGCAAGTTCTCGATTTCTCCTTCTCTAGCAAATGCGTGGATGGCATCAATCTTCCTGATAGAGAAAAGCAAGGACTAATGAAAAAAAGAACAGCTCCAAGTTCCACGAGTTGGCCGTTAGCAATAATAGTCATTTCACCCACAAAAAATTGTTGCAGCTAGCACGAGATACTAAAGTCGCATATTCACCGAGTGAATGAAAAAAATACAATATCTATATTCAATTACATATTCAGCAATCGAGTACACAAGTCAAGGTAAAGAAAGTAAAACACATCAGAATACAAGAGGGAGAACCTTACAACTCATTTCCGGATTCGTCTTCATCATATACCAATGAGCTAAAAACTGGCCCCATGGTTCCTCCCGAGTTGGAGACTGCATTATCCCCACCCTGACTTCCAGCTTTCTGGTACGCCACACAACGAAGCAAACAGAGAAGATCACACAAACACTCCACAACATAAGTAATAAAAACGAAAAAAAAGAAGAGTGGATTAAAGCTTTCTACCACACCACCGTCTAACCAAGTTGGGTATAGCTGAGTGACAATCTCAATATACTTCTCCATAGCTTCCTCAGGAGGCATAGCACCCAGTTTCTGCCACGCTTGCCTGAAAATACAATAAGGTCATGGCACATCCCAATCAATGAAACTTCAGTCTTACAAACAAACCGAAACTATAGCCATCTACAATCGAAACTTAAAACAACGAAATCACATCATCTTCCAATACTTCCCATAAGGCAAGAAGCTAAGCTACTACTAGGTGATATCAAGATACACACAACATCTAGTTTCCTCCTTTTGAATCATTCTCAAACACTGTACAGAAGCTAATGGCTCAGCAGATTCAAGGAGAGAGACAGAGAGAGAGATACCACTTGGCACGAGCAGTCATTTTGAGAGCTGATGGCTGAGGAGCAGTACAAGGTCCTTCAGTAGCAATCTTATACAACCCGTAAAGCTGTTGCTGCACATCGGTTGGTACCTTCTGCGACAGCCGATCTGCGGCGGCTGTAGTCACGAAGAGAGTGGCGGCGCTGAAAGCTTCATCGAGTTCAGTGCTCTCAACGCCTTCCCAGTCATTATCTTCATCGCTGTCATCAGAGATGCTATCACCTCTGGAGCTACCTTGCTCCGCCACAATCGAATCCGCCTCACCGCGACCTACGCTAGAAGAATCGATGCGGCGCGAGTCAACCTCCGGTTTAAGGATCTCGAATTCGGTCTCGCGGTGGCGAGTAAGAGAGAGATTGTCTTCTTTGAACGCGACGACGATGGAGATAAGCTTAGCTAAAAGGTAAGAGAAGATCAAACCTAAGATCACAGATTGAGCAAGTTGAGCCCAATCACCCATTTCTTCTAAAAAACCGACGCCGACTATTAAAAACCAAAACAGAGTCACGAGGGAGAAGAAGGAACCCTAGGGATCTGGAGAGACAAAAAGGAACAAACTTCAACCAAACAAATCAAAATAAAAGAGAAGTTCCTTTTCCTTGTGGGCTTTAACAAGACTATTCAAGTTCACAGACGACAGAAAAAAAACAAACTTGGCGACAGATCACATAATGGGGTCTCAAAATATTGAATTGATGTCAAATGTATAAACTTTTGTTGATGCAATCGTGGTAGAAAATAATCGAAGGAGACGTGCATGGTGTGGTGTATATAGATTTGTTTCAAGGCTTGAAGCATACGACACGTAAAACTAAATGTATCTATCCATAACCCAAAAAAAGTTAGTCCACAAACTTGAACGCATTAGATTCACGTGAAGTTGGCACGAAAATTATGTAATCCAAATATTTTTTTCTTTTTCTACGTTTGACAAATCTTAATAACATTAGTTAGATATTGTTCCACTCCCAAACATTGCTTGCTGAAATGAGCATCTCATTGAAGAAAACAAAACATTCATCCATATACATGTGATGATGATATGTCAGGCACTTCCTATGGAATACTCATTTAAGCAAGAAACATTAGAAAGTTGGAAGGAGACTTTTTTTATCACTTTTGTCCATGAGGGCAAAGAGAGATTGCTGCTTTTACTTGTATAAATAGACCGTATCAAACAAATGTGGACAATTACGAAAATACCCTAAACATACCTACCATACTCGTAACTTAGACATACTTGAAGAAGATTTGTAAGTAAGCCATGGAATGGCAGCTCAAGCATGACTTTTTTTTAACCAACAATCAAACATTCTCACACTCTTCTTTGTCCTTTTCTCAAGCAAACCACATGCCCGGGGGATTCATTCTCCAGTGTATAGTAGATTACAAAAAACAATAAGAAGCTATTTCTCAATTACTTACCCTTTTGTTTTGGAAAGACTATTCGTGTTGAGTTCCATAACGGCATTGGATATTTTCCCCTTCTATGAGCTTCTCAACTGCATCAAGGGGAAGACCCACTAGCTCTAATGTCTTTTCCCACACTCTCCGTGCAGTTTCTATGTTGTGTGCTTCTTCGGAAGGATTTGCTGGACGGCAGTCTTGAGAGATGAATGGGCAAACAGGCCAATCATCGTTTTTTAATGTCTCCCAATACTCCGGAATCTGAGGGTCTGTGGCAGAGAATAGAGAACTTCTACAACCTTCTTGGGGTAAAAATATGAAATAGGGTATCACGGCATAAAGAGCTTGAAGAATCCTGGGCAAATCCCTGGCCTGTAAAATTTGAAAAGAAATAGATAAATTGTCCGCACTGAAGTTCTGAGAAAACAGAATATATCATGCACTGTAACTAAATGGAGTGAAGCTAATACTCACAACATTTGTTAGGACAACACCGGGGGATAGACATAGGACGCTCACTCCTGTTTCCAAAGGCAGCTTTTTGAAAAGAATGCTACTAAACATTATCTGGAAGATGAAGGCAACCAGAGACTTAGGTAATTCATTTTTGAAAATAAACGCCTTCCAAAAATTGAAAACCACTGCAGATGTATAGTAAGCTCACCTGGGCAAGCTTGCTGCTTGAGTATCCTACAAGGCTTGAGTACTTACGTTTGCCAGAAACAACATTCATGTCATCCGGGTCAACAAAACCAACACAATGCATCTACAAAAGTGAATCCCCCAATCCGTTATCTTATCTTGCATGAGAAAAATAGTCATGATGACACTAAATATATACTGTTTCAGTTTCCATACATACATCAATGCCACAGAGTTTCACCGAAACGAGAAATGAGGTAAAGCAAGTGGTATGGTACAATCCTGTCATAGTAGTATATTTCGGTTTGAAACTTTCAACAAGATTGCGTTTGTTTACTTTCTCTATATCAAGACTCTGTAGATAATACATAATAAAATCAATAATATGCATATGTACTTCAACGATTTAGAGAGAACATGTATTATTCATCTATGTTTCCCGCAATCAATTAATGAGACCAGAGTTTTTCAAGACCTGTATTATACAAACTAATTTGAACTTTTCAACATCATTCCTCATACTAAAGAGAATATATGATTAGCGAACACAAACTTACAACGGAATTCACGTTAATGATTCGACTAGGAGACCCACGGATCAGAGACGGCAAAAGGAGTACTGAAAGCAGCGCTGGAGCTAAATGATTCACTTGCATGTGCTGCTCGTATCCATCCTCTGAGAATTTTTGCGCCTCTGCACAAATTAGAGAGCATAGCATTTTAGTTGGTTTCTGTCCTCAACACTTACTGGAGAAAATGTAGTAAGCTTGCTGTAAATGACGATCTTATTTTTTTAAATTCGTAAGAGGCTAGATCTACAATGAAGGCTAAACGTGCCAATTTTCACCAATAGGATCCATCTAGTTGGAATATTGATGATGATGAATAATGCACAAGTATGACTCTGAGATCTCTTAGCATAGATGATAAAAATAGAAGCAGGAAACAAAAGGACATAAAACAAAAACCTCAATGCTGTAAAACAAAAAGGGAAAATAAAACCAACCTCCCATAGCAAATATGCCGGCATTGTTAATCAAAACATGCAAAGGTCCTAACCGAGCATTCCAAGCATCAGCAAATCTCGCGACAGAAGCCAGTGAAAGAAGATCGAGTTCCATTGCCTTAACACAAAAGCAAAACAAAGTATAATCAACAACAACCATCTAGATTTTACAAATCAATACAAGAAAATTGCTTAGGCACAGCCTAACTAGAATAACATACGGATTCAAAGTTTCTACTGAACAAGACGCTTTACATATATAAAATACACATTATTAGCTGCACATAGACTTCAATGTACGACCAATCAGATTACCTCGATGTTAAGTGGGAGACCCCTACCAGACCACTCGTTCTGCCATTGTTGTATCAGCTCCTGAGCAGCTTTTGTGTTCCTCACAGCCATCACAACATGAGCACCAGCTTCTGCAAGCTGCCTGCGAACAAATAAGCAAAACAAAAAGCTCTAAAATCTTAGGGAAACTTTGAGCAATTCGAGTTACAGAAACAGAAACAACTTTTTCTCTAAAAATAGATAGTGAATCGGGAGTTACCTGGCGGTTTCGCGGCCAATGCCGCTGGTAGAGCCGGTGACAACGCAAGTGAGGTCGTTGACGGGAGGAAGAGGGAGAGGGTTTTGCAAATGAGAAGCTGTGATTCTTTGGAAGAGAATCTCCTGAAAAACGCTACTCCATCCTCTAATCCACTCCATCCATCCCAAACTTTCCTTCTTCTTCGCCGGAGATGAAGATGAAGCCGTTTCGTCACTCATCTTCTTCGTCTTTACTTCTTTTGGGGGAGAGTTTGTAGATCTATGACGTTATACGCATCTCGAGAAAAGACAAAAAGCGTGCGTCTGTCAAAATCTAGGCTTCGATTAAAAACAACCTCAAATCCCGGAACTCAGTAGTGGTGTATGGGCCGATTATGGGCTTTCTTTTACACATTAATGTGTATCATAAAATACTTTAAAAACTCATGTATGAATAAAAAATTAGAGTCAAGGATAGATCGTGCTAATTTTGAAGACATTTCTTTTTTTTTAACACAGACTCGGATCAAAAGCCAGAATACTCTTACTTGCAAAAGTAAGAGCCAAAATACTCTCCCATAAATTAGACATATTATTATTTAAAAATAAAAACGAAATAATTGTAAAATGACCAAAAAAAAAGGGCAGTGTTGAATATTTACAGATCCAACCAGGGCTAAATGGATACTCCATACCCAAATCCAAGATCCGATGGATACCCTATTATATTTACAATTTAATTAAAAAAAAAAAACAGTTTCTTATTTCGAAAGCGACGAAACCGAAGAAGGAA